>BQNB010012450.1:0-26774 GCA_026074375.1 Tanacetum coccineum
ATGGAGTGCCAGTTTCGATTATTTCTGATCGAGACAGTAAGTTTATGTCTCATTTCTGGAAATCGTTGAACGAAGCCCTAGATACTCAATTGGATATGAGTACGGCTTACCATCCACAAATAGATGATCAAAGTGAGAGGACCATCCAAACATTAGAAGACATGCTACGAGCATGTGTGATGGACTTCGAAAAGGGATGGGACGGACATCTACCATTGATAGAGTTCTCCTACAACAATAATTATCATATGAGTATTAAAGCGACACCTTTTGGGGCGTTGTATGGTTGCAAATTCCGTTCGCCTATCTGTTGGGCTGAGGTGGGAGACGCTCAACTCACTGGCCCAGAAATTGTTCGTGAAACAATAGAGAAGATCATCCAAATCAAGCATCGTCTACAAGCTTCACGTGATCGACAAAGGAGTTACGCTGATAAGAGATGTAAGCCATTGGAGTTTCAAGTTGGGGATAAGGTTATGTTGAAAGTATCGCCCTGGAAAGGAGTGATACGTTTCGGCAAACGGGGAAAGTTGAACCCTCGTTATATTGGAAATTTTAAGATTCTCGCCAAAGTTGGAACGGTTGCATATCAACTTGAGTTACCCGAGCAACTAAGCCGTGTTCATAGTACCTTTCACGTCTCAAACCTTAAGAAGTGCTTATCCGACGAACCGCCCGCTATTCTGTTGGACGAAATCCACGTCGACGACAAGCTCAATTTCATTGAAGAACTGGTTAAAATTATGGACCGCGAAGTTAAACGTTGAAGCAAAGTCGCATTCCAATCGTGAAGGTCCGTTGGAATTTAAGAAGAGGTCCCGAGTATACTTAGGAGTGCGAAGACCAAATGCAGAAAAAGTACTCTCATCTTTTCGCTAACCCTGAATCCGCGTCTCAAGCTACGTCCTAAGCTACGTCCTAAGCTTTGAGGACAAAGCTCTTTTAACGGGGAAAGGATGTCACACCCCATAAATTCCCAGTTAGTATTCCGACCCATTCCGGTCATCTACTTTAAATTTTATACGTTACGTTTAAATCTAACAGTTTACCGGGGAACTAAACTGCGTAAAAACTGATAAACGTCATCGGATGCGTTCCGACATCGGTTATAAATTAATTTAGGCTTAATATAAGATATTTTAGCTTTCCTGAGTGTTTTGTGATTTTAAATCACTTCCGATATTAATTTTAGGGTTTTATCTCTTAAATTGCGTTTTTCGCGTTTTTAACCAAACGGAACCCCGAAAACTCGAAATCTCTTCGTGTAAACTCAAGTTATCGATAATCTTATGCCCTAAGCCTAAAAATTTCGTTCACTTACTTGTCCTAGCCATATGGGACGCCTCAAACCACAACAAAGTCACCATACACTTGAAATTAAATCATTTAAGCTCCACTAACTCAAATTTTGAAATTTCTATCATGCATACGAATACCATTGACATCATGTTGCTTAGAAAACTCAAGGTATGGATATTATTGGAACCATTGACCAAAATTTTGAACCATCATGGTCCTTGTGAGCCATATTCGGCCGAAACCAAGACTATATTGAACCATGACCATGTTACTTGAACTTTAGCTAGAAAACTTGACCCATTTGGATCCTTGTGGCCTTGCTATTGCCGAACCACAACAAACACACCCTTTGTGTAGTGTGTCACTTGCTTAGTCCAAATTCACTTAAAACTAACACATATCCTCCTAAAATAGTATCGATGTTATTACCACCACTTAGGTTTCATTCATTTGCAATCTCCACCAAAAAATCTTTTTCCCCCTCCCCATCTTGCCTACTATGCTCACAGCCACAACCAACCCACACAAACAAATAATCCATAAACTTTGATTTCTAGCACAATCCAAGTATTCTAAGTTTCACTCTAAGGTATCTAAGGATAGAATCCAAGTGTTGATTTGGTTATTTTTCAAAGATATTTCACAAGAATATAAAAATAGGTATTCAAGATTTATTTGGGGTTTTTGAAGATCTATAATTCTCGGGTATAGATCTAGTGTTTTTGCTACATATCCTTCTTGATTTGTAAGTGTTACTTGAATATTTGTTTGGTTTCATCCATTATTCATAGATCTATGTTGTTCATAAAAGATCCATGTGTTTGTGTAAATTTTTACAAAAGAAATAAGTTAATATTTCTCATCTCATATAAAATGGAAGTAAATATTTGATACCACTTTATGTTTATGTTTTATAATATGGTTTCGTTGGTAAGATTGAGATGTTGATGAGAGATGCAAGCAACAATAGAGATTAGGTTGGATTAAGGTTAGTTTTGTTGTGGATTAGTTGTAAATAAAGGTTGAACTAGATTAGGCACTAATAAGTGAGTTGGGTTGATTTTTGGTCATTTTTGGGCAAAGCAAACTTGCTGTCCCAAATTAGTTTGGTGGTTTTGAGCGACTTAAAAATGTTTTCATTAGGCGTAAAAGTAGTTTTCGAAGAGCTCATTTCGAATAGATAATTTTTCATATATCACACTTTAAAATCAGACTTAAAAACGTCCAAGTTTATGGCCAAATAAACACGAAAATTTTTTGCGAAAATGAAAATGAAAAGACCAGATCAGCCAGCTAAAACGGGGGCGATGCACTGGGCCCTCGGGTCCGAATCGGCTTAAGTATAAAACACGAAAGTTGTCCGGAATGAGATTTTACTATAATGTTGGCAACCGCTTAGCCTAAAAGTAAAAAACGAGAGACATTTTTACCACAAATCGGAAAAATAGATTTTTAAGAAAAACTCTAAATAATGCTTGCTGATTGGAAAAGAAAAAGGGGGTTTCGGGCACTTTCGGACGATTTTGGATGTTTTAAATGCAAGCGAAACATATAGAAATGTTAGGTAATTAGTTAGAACAACTAGAAATGTCATGAAAGGTTAATTGAGATGACGACCTTAATAAAAAGTAGGATTATTAAAAATGGTACGAATTGGACATTTAGGCGATTTAAACATAAGGATTAGGCGGTTTAGAATTGTTTAAGCGATTTGTAAAATATGGAAACTTAAGAAAATAGGGGACGCTATTAACGTTTTGAAACTAAAAAGTTTCCTAAAATGGAAAGTTTCTAAAAATAGTAACTCTTTGCAATTGCCGAGATTTAACTAAGACATGGTAAAGTTTCAAAGTCTTTTATTACTAAAACGCAAACACACTTGGATGCTTTAAATGATGAACATGGATGCTTTACTTGTTTCTTTGATAAATGCTAAGTCATACCCATACTTACTCTAGGTCGCGGCTAACCTCCTATATCTTCATCATTGTTTGTGGTTATCGCTTACCCTTGCTAATTTGAGTTCATAGCCCCACACTATTACTGATTACAAACGCGTTATTAACTATGGGAGTGAGAAACATTGTTTGCTTTTTAAATTGGACACAAGTTCTTTCTTTACCCTGCAAATTTTTACTTGTTTTGTGTTGCCTAGTTTTCTTTCAAACCTACTATATCCCCAACTTATCAGAACTAGTTGTTTCTCGACCGGGAGACCGTTGACGGGATCGCGAGTTAATAGATAGATTATTGGACAAATTAACCCTATCCGGGTAAGCATGCACATACTTGTTTCTGACGTCGATGAACAAACGTATATATGGTCATGTCGATTTGTACACTATGGTGGTCTTTGGTTGGGACAAACCGGTATTTAAGAGGCAGGAATACTATGCAACGGATGTAGCATGCCTGTTGGACTAATTTAGCTTCAGTGTCATGAGCTTAGTGAAACATAAATACTTTTATGTGATCTTAATCGTTATAGTAGTACACTAAACGTTTGAAATCTTGTGGTCCACTCTTGTATCAACTTAAACCTATGAATTCACCAACATTATGTTGACGTTTTAAACATGTTTTTCTCAGGTGCTTAGCTTGAATTGATTCTTGATGCTACGTGTAGTCTATGTGGCTCTGTGACTTCGCCAATATCAGGCCTTATCAATTATTTACAACGTTTGTCATATTAAAACCTTGTTATCTTCCGCTACTTTTTAACTAATAATTATGGGCTGTAAAACTTAATCTATTTTTTATTTTATGCAACGAGTAAACTATAGTTTCAAACATCCTGTTTAATGGCGTTCTTTTATTGCTTATTGTGATCGGATTATGTATACGTCACGCCCGTCGAACACGTATTCCGTCTATGCCCAATTTGGGGTTTGACATTTCCAAACACCCCGCATCGTGTTTCAAATGAAGCTCGTTTGGTTACCAGAAAGTAATATGTATACCAACTGGGAAGCTCAGCCCAAAAAGATCTATTCCACATTATTCGCGCTTACTCTGAAAATATTAACGGTTCATGAAAGTGTGGTCTTAATGTCAAAAGTAAGGAATAGGCATAATATATCAGGATAACATGCAGTTGGAAAAAATATCGTATCATGGTTTATATAGCCTGTAACCCCCTCGCGGTTTTATGAAAACATTAAGAAGATTTAAATGCGAGGCTATGAACTCACCTTTAACAGGGGGAAATCTTATTGAATACACAAAATATATCAATGAAAGAACAGCTACGTCACACAACCTGGGATGAATATGACAATTCAACTGTGATGGTTTATGTTTTCAAAACTTATAAAGTTTAACGTCTTACTTTGATTTACTAATTTATGGAAATATTGTATCACTGGATTCGGGCGAATCATAATTCAGAATGCCATGTAGTATCATTTGAGGAGCCAGGACACTTTAAATTGTAAACTCAGCAAACTCGTCAAAACAAATACCCAAATGGAACCCCTTACATAAAATTCCCTAGTATCGTGATACGATAAGATTTTAAGTTTATTTAAAAGTTAGTCGATGATAAATTACGATAATTATATAACAAGAAGGAGTGGAGAGACACGTGGAAGGAGGGAAGAAGGAGAGAAGTTAATGCAGCCCGGGTCGGATAAAACACACTTAATGCAACTCGGGTCGGAAACACGTTTAATGTGGAGATAGAATGTGACGGTGGTGGAGAACACGTATCTCTCTCAGTTCTATGACGTGTCGGGGCTCATTAATAGGTTGGGTCAGATTCGGGTTGGGTAAACATTTAATGCATACAACAATCCTGATGTTTGTATTGTTTTATAATTATAATAATAATAATAATGATAATGATTATACATATATATTAACCAGCAAGATTATTCCCCCGAGGCTATTTTAATGCATCCATTAAATACTCCCTCCCACCGACTGCATATATCTTCCCCTTTCTTCTTCAGTTGCTGACTCACCCTCAGTTCCAAACACGTGTCTTGCTTCCACATACCATTCTCATCTTCATCTTCATCTTCAATAGATACATATATCAAAAATTCGGTCGTTTCTCCATTTCCCACCGCTCCTAAACAAAGAAAAACACACACACCCCTCATCTCTCTCTCCTGAAACCATCCACCGCTCCACCTTATTCATGAAACCCTAAAAAAACCCAGTAATCCTTTGTGACGCCGGCTAATTGCGTCCGGCCTTTTTTTTAATATACATGATTCTTCCAGATCTTCCCACAAAGCATCTTCACCTAAAAAATTGATGGCGGATTCCTAAATCAACAACGGGTTTGAAAGGTCTTGGTAACAAAGGGTACGGAATTTTCATGGTAAGAAACAAACCCTTTATTGTTTTTTATGTAAAAATTTGATTTTTATAAAAAGTTTAAGCTTTTACTTTATTAATATTGAATTTTTCTTTCTTTATGCAGTTAAAGTAATTAGTGAATGTTGAAAGTTGTATACTTTTGGTGATATCACAAAGAAAATAAGGATTCTAAAGTTGGGTTCTTGATATCTTTTTGGCCAATATCACACACGTCCATGACCAGACTTTTTTGACTCTGCTGATTCGACACTCGGAAAGGTAATTACTCTATTCTCAAATAAGCAGTTGGTTTACAATGTTTACACCCTTATTACCATTAGCTTATTTGCTTTAGCCAATAAGGTCTTATTCGTTGCTTATCATGTATGAGTTATTTTTGCATTTATAAATTTGTTGGAAATGTTGTTTTGATGAGTGAATGGCTGAAAAACTAAGATGAGATGTGATTCTGGGAAATTAGGTTTTGATTTGGAGTTTCTAAATGGAGGCACCATGAGTGTACGATTGTAAGTTTTATATGCTAAAAAAAGCCCAGTTAAGTTGGCTTTTGAAATTAGACTTATGAGCCCAAATAAGCTCATAAGCTTAATCTTTTAGTAACACCTAAACACTTTTTTGAGGTTGTGTGTCTTAAAAACAATATAAGCCTATAAGCTTCGTTGAATAAGTCAATCGAAACACGCTTTCTAGCTAAGATGTTGTTTAGTTTTTAGTAAGCTAATAAACACGTTAAATAAGCTAAATACAAACACTCTTACTATTCTGCTTTTTTCAGTTTCATAACAAAGAGAATACAACATTTTTATTTGATGTAGATTTTGCTATTTTGAGTTTTTTGGTAGTGACTTTAACATGCCCACATTGTGTTTGGTAAAATGTCAAGAGGTGATGTTTTTAGATTAAGTAAAAGATTTTATGTACCATGAGGCCTTTGATTTTCTATTAGGATGTACGTGATGTTTATATGTTTAAATACCGGCCATGGTTCGTAAATGTGGTATTGGTTAAATAAATTTATGAACAAATTAGTAGCTGTAGCATACATATAGAATATCTGTGTTCAGTTCAAGGAAGTTATAAAAGCAAAAGATATCGTTTTGAATTGAAATATGCGACTTTTGTGTTTTTGTTATTATGGTTTATATTCATTAGTATTTCCTGACTTGCTTCTATTAAAATACTAAATCTTATATATATCATCGCAATTTTGTGTACTTATTGTGCATTTTTTGTTTAGACATTGCTCACTATCAGCCAATTGTAGCGAAGGCATACAAAAAGTAGATTGACAGCATCAAGAGCATTCATTTAAATTTAGAATCAAAGGATGGCTAAGGTACAAGTCTTTACTTAGTCTAGGATGTCGAGATCTGTCGTTTAAGGATATAATTTGAAAATTGTATTCACAGGATGGTTACAAGGTCCAATTGCATGTACAGTAGAAACTCGATAAATTAATACTCGATTATTTAATAAACTCTCTAAGATAATATTTTTTGCCGGTCCCGACTCGGGGATAGGGTGCTAAATTAATAATTCGCTAAAATTATAAGATAATACATTTTTGATAATTTCTTTAGACCCCATATAAAATATAAATTAATAATTCCTTATATATAGCATATTACATGAATGATTTATGAAGGTTTCTTGAAAAATGACTCAATTGTCTTTTGTTTTTTGTTGAAATCAATTTCCCCTTGAATCCTGCTGATAGTTAACAGCAGGTTGTGAGAAAGCAGTTTGAGTGAATGTAGGCATTGGTTGTGTGGGTTCAGGTATGAAAGATTCCGAGGTATCATCTTGAGTGAATGAAGGTGAAGCAGATGGATTAGGGTTAGGATAAGTGAATGGTGACTGAGTAGGTATAGTAGGCATGGGTTCTGACATAGTTAACGGTTAGAGAAACAAAGTTTTGTTGTGGTAACAAGTGATTCTTCTTTATCAGAGGCTCTCTCCAGGCTCTGATACCACTTGTTAGGATCTAGAACTAGATAGATCTTCTAGCCTTTGTGGTTGTATAGTACTTATGTAATCACAAGTATATACGTGAGAGACTCTAACAATTGTTTAGGCGGAAACTAAACAATGCAGTATAAAGAAGAACAAATATAAACAATGATCCTCTATGGATCTCTCTATTGATAATAAACTGTTTGTGTAATGCGTAATCAGTACAAAACCCTAATGCTAAAGGTTTCTTTTATAGAGAAGAAACCCTAAATTGCTAAACAAGATAACTAAAAACGCGTAAGAGATATACATCAATCTCTTCCTAATATATCTCATTCCTATCTTCATGAGATAACTCTAGAATATAACTATAATTCCTGCATACAATAATCACGTCTATAAATAAGATCAGCAGGAACATAATCAGCAGGAACGGCTTCTAAGTCTTCCAGCATAAACTCTATAATATAACCAGCAGAAACACTACTTGAACTGCCAGCAGAAACCACTTAATGCCATCAGCAGAAACGAACATCTCTAACAACAGAAACGACACTTAGTCGTTTTCAATAATTCCCAACACACCACCGCCACTCCATCACCCCCACCATCATCATCATCTTCGCGATATCATTGTCACCATCGTCACCCCATCGACCACGCACCGCCATCCCCGCCACCACTGATGTACACCACAAAGGGTGCACCGGGTTCGGGTCAGACCCGACAAGGGTACGTTTGGTTTTTATAACAGCCCCGGGTGTGTTTGGCTGTGTACATAACCAACAAGGGTGCGTTTGGTAAACTGTGACAGCCGCTAGGGGCGGTTGGTATAAGAAGCAGCAGCAAAGGGTGTTTGTTTTTCGTTATTAACATATTAGGGTGCGTATGGTTGTCGGGTCAGACCCACGGGGTGCGTGGGTTGCGGGTCAGACCTGGAGAGGGTGCGTTTGGTTGTAAAACCACCCGAAAAGGGTGCGTTTGTTGTGGGACAGCCACCACCCGAAGAGGGTGCGTCCGGTTTTGGGTTAGCACAAAAAAAGGGTGTTCGTTGGTTGTTATACAAGACTAGGGTCCGTTTGGTTTTCTGGTTTCAGCCTAGAGGGTGCATTGGGTTTGTTTAAGAAATAAGGGTGCGTTGGGTTTATAGTAGCCAAAGGGGGTGTTCGTTTGGGGGTGGCAGCCACCGCCCTAAGGGGTGTTTGTTGGCTGTGGGTTTCACCACAGTGGGGTCCGTCTTGAAGGACTAATAGTGCAAATAACCACTAAATGACAAGGATCAATGAGGTTAAACAAGCAAATTCAATCAAATTACAGAAAATCCCATGGACAAACCCGATTTAAGTCCATTAAGCACTTGAATTTTAAAAAGTGCTTTGAATGAAAAACTTAAAGAAGCAAAGTTGGAGAACAGAATGAGGTGAACAATTTTCACAAAAAGCACTTAGGACTGAAAAGCACAAATAAGCTCAATTATGAGATTATCAATAAGTGATTACAAGAAAACAAGTGGTTTTCTCAGGTTTTACTATTAAGCTATAAAAAACACAAATAAGCTCAAAATGAAAAAGGAAAGATGTTCTAGACGGCTTATGAATTGCTTAAACTAGATGAGAAAAGAAAATAGAGATTAGAGTACTAGATTATAGCTGAAATAGAAGGGCAAGATAGCAAACTTAGAAAACAAAGAAATAAGCACAAAAACCAATTAAGCTCAAAAGCTCAATAAGCAATTCTGGACTAAGAGCTTCTGAGGACTTATGCAACTACTAATAAACTATCTATTTAAGCTATAAAAACAAATAGCTTAAGCTAAAATTAACAATTTAAGAAACTACTTAATTACCTACTGTTTTTGGCTTTTTTGACTGATTAAGTGACTTTAATAAGCTAAATTAAGACTAGCAAAATAAGCTGGAAATGGAAATTAAGCCCTATTCTATATTAAGCTAAGACTACTCAATATCCTACTTAATTTTAAAGCCTAAAACCTATGAGTACCTAGCTAAAAATTAAGCTAAAAGTGACAGCAGTACTAACTGTTTGTTTAGTACTAGATGACACATTGGCACAAGCAAAAAAAAACAATAGTGCAGGTTAACTAAGGGTCTCTATCACTTAACACACTCTCTTAGAGTGTTTTTAAAAACATGAACAAGCAAGATCTACCCTTTTTAAAGTGAGATTCAAATTTTGCACAAGTGAAAATCAAAGAGAAATTCCTAGTGCTGAACTATGTATTAGACCCTAATCTTTTCAATTTGAATTATGCCTACAAAAACGCTTTCCAAAATAGATGTAAATACTGATTGTAAAACTTTACTCAAGTAAAATTCACAATGCAGTTTGACTTTTAGAGGTCAAAACTGCAAAAATCCAAACACTCCTTTAACTCTTTGACAAATTTCATTAAGACTTAGAATTTGAAATTTATTGATTAAACCTTAATAACCAGATAATTAACAGATTATATCAAACTTAATTAACATGATCTAACAACTGATTAACTAGAAATCAAAGATCTATACTATTCTATCTAATATTTTTGGTTTTTTAAGGTTTTATGAAACATTACTTATAAAACTTTGATTTAAACTATTATAAGCAAAAACAGATAAGCTAATATGATTATTAAGCTAGTTGAAACACAAATAAGCAACAATAAGCAGACTAATTAAGCAAATAAGTATAATAATAATCTAATTAAGCACTTGAGTTAAAACTAAACTAGAATTTAAATGACAATAAAAGTAAAAGAAGACTTACAATTTGCCTAGCTCAACAAGGCTGCTTATGCTCTTAGAGCTTATCTACCAGCTCCCTAGCTTATAATTAAGCTAGGGTAAAAGACCTTGGGAGCTCTTCCAAATTAAGCTCCCCTTCCAAAAAGTCAATAAGTCCAAAATGCATAGGTAAACTTCTTATTTTAAAGTTAAGGTATATTAAGATTGGTTAAACTCAAATCAAGAGCTTAGAGACTCTTGAGAGCTTAATATGAGCTTATTAGCTTAATGAGACAGATAGGCTTATTAAGAGGGCTTATGAGTTGAAAGCTATGAAAGTTTATGACAAATTTAAACTAAATTTCATTAAAAAGAGCTGAATTACATTACTTAAAAGAAATTACAACTGAATCAAAATTACATTAAGCTTTTTAAAACTACACTAGGCTAAAACTAGAAAAAAGAAAGATCCCCAATTGTGTGTGATGAGGGTGCTATTTATAGAAACCAATGCGAGGCTTTAGGCCTCATGAGATCCATTCCTAGCCTTCATCCGCACCCTTGATCTTTATATTCATTGCCAAATGTGTCTGAAGCCGTTTGATCATTTTGTGTGTAACTGAGGATCGCCAGCGTGTCATTCCATTCATGTGACATTGTGTTAGTTGTGTGAGTGATTATAGTACTAAAAAGCACATTAACTTGTGCTTTTTCTGTTGTCGTGGCCTATCCTAAAGAGTAGTTACTTAAAACCATTTGATTAGACTAATTTGTCCCTGGTATCTTGTTAATGAGCTCTTAAATTGACCAATAGAGCCCTCAATTTCCATTTGCCCCTTGTTTTACCCTGGCTAGTGAAACGAAAGTGACAATGAACAGTAAAAGGTCTTCGCGCCTTTTTACAAACCTTGAAAAAGGGTAATGTTTTTTTAAACTTTGGGTAAAATTGCATTTTTGGTCCTTGTCTTTGCATTTCTCTTTTTTTAGGTAAGGAGTTTAGCAATTGGCCAGTAAATAGCCCTTGTGATTTATAGAAAAGGAGGTCAATGGGCTAAGGATTGGGACTTAGGACTCGGTGTGGGCCCATTTAGGGACGGTTAGGGGTTGTTTTTTGGACTTTTGTGCAAACTGGGAGGGAAAAATGGATATTTTAGGTTTTGTATTTATTGGTTGACTTTTGTTGCCATTGTTTATGACCATTTTGACTATATTTGACTCAGGCTTGACTTTTTTGGCTTTGGCTTCTTTTGAAAAACTCTTCTGATTCCGTGTCCGTGCTTGCCCAGTTTTTGACAATTTTCTTGTGATTTTCTGCATTATCGTACATGCACACACCAAAACTCAAATATAGCATATTTTTGCCATTTATTGGTCTGTTTTGGGTTTAATGGGTTATTTTAGGCATAATTGGATTTGTGTAGTTTATACCTATCAACAAATCCCAAAACTAAAACGATCTGCGTGTCCTCACGCAATATCCACATGCCTATATAAAAAACAATACCTCGACAACTTTCCCAAACTAATCTTTGAAAAGTAGCACAGATTTTTGTTTGAGAGAGCTAAGAGATAAGTTATAAAACACCGATTCTTCCTATTTTCAAAACTTATTCACTTTTTATGATTTTTCTTGATAATTAACTACTAATAACAACTATTTTGTTTGGCATAAATGTATTGTTTTAATACCTTCATTGGTAACTTTAAGGATCATAACAAAAAGCACAATTAAGTGGTCTAAAAGATAACGTCATCACCCGATTTTTCAATTTTTTCAATGCTAAGCTTAACAAATTAATGATCCACGTTAATACGAGCTGAGATGCTAAGACTACTTATAATTACACTTGTGAAATCGTTTTCCCGACATAAATCATATAATGTAGGTGTGTGGTTGTTCTCAAATTAATTTAAACCCATTAAATCCACATATTTGATAGATGACAACGACCAAGCTTTACAATGGGCCTTTTGGGTAATATGTTACAATCACTTAGTAAAATCAAACTCAAAGCAAACAAAAAACTCATTTGGTAAAGACATCCCTTGGTTCACTTGTCTCATGAATGACTTTCTTCTCTAGCAATCCCACCGTCATAGGGTAAGTGCTAAGGCTTTGAACCAATCCGGAGAATACTTAATCGTAAATCGCATGAACTTCCGAGTGATAAAGCTTGTTGACTTTTGAAAAACTTAGTTCAAAGATACCTGGTTTTTAGGAAAATGAACTTTTAACTATTTATTTCTAAACTTGCAAAAATTATTATATCTATTTTCATTATTAGGCTAGGAATCGGTCTCACTTTTTCTTTCGACGACCACATCGGCCACTGCCTCCGACAAGAGATTGTGTACTTATTATGATACCAACCCTAAATTATACAACCTCTCCCTTTCTTTCGATGTCAC
Organism: Tanacetum coccineum; assembly: GCA_026074375.1. Lineage (NCBI taxonomy): Eukaryota > Viridiplantae > Streptophyta > Magnoliopsida > Asterales > Asteraceae > Tanacetum > Tanacetum coccineum. The sequence continues at coordinate 12,711 of BQNB010012450.1, forward strand.
ATCGGGAGCGAACCGTAATGCCATGTTCTTATTGTGATGGAGTTTGTATATTAATTTTTCTCACTAAGGATTTATAACTTGCATCTTTTTATTCACCAATACTTTTTAGAGATTTTTTTTTAACTATATTAATTAATTAATTTTAAACCATTCATTTTTGCACTAATAGAAAAATTCTTGTTTTAGAAAACCAAGTAATAAACTTGAACATAAAATTCTTAATTTATCAATGAGTTTGACTTCCTCATCTGATAAAACTGTTTCTCTGAATATGTTGAATTAGACTTTTAAGAGTATAAATCTAATTTGTAAAAAATTAAAGACGAAAAACAGTATAATTAATCATTTTAAGAAACTCCTGGGGAAGAAAAACCAAAGTTTTTATTCGTATCAACCTTTTAAGTTTTCCAAATAAACTTTGTTTAGCATCCTAATTCGTAATCAACACTATCATCTCTTATTGTTTTGCAATTTAAAATCTCTAATAAAGAAAATCCGCAAATACTTATGCCTATATAAAATCCAACTCGGCATATTTAAAATCTACTTGAGATTAGACAAAGTTTTCATTTTCATAATGATTTCAAGTCTAGCCATGTTTAAAGTTTACATGGAGGATAGGCAGAAACTATCATCATTATTTGTTAAGGGAGAAAGCTAGAACTCCACACGTTCGATCGGGTCAAAATTACTTCTTATTCTTACCATCGGAAAACCTACATTCGTGTCTTAACACTTATTTTATTTATTTATTATTATTTTTTTTATTTAACATTACTAATAAGATCTTAAAATTTTAAAATTTTTGCTATTTTTATAGGAAAACGGATACGTGAGAACAAAACAATAAGCAGGTAATATCAAATCGATAGATTCCCTTCCCCAAACTAAAATGAAACATTGTCCTCAATGTTTAAAGTCGGGTCTCTACGTAAATCTAAGCCGTTTATGAATTATGCAAAGATAAACGTGAATCGATAAGATGAAAGGATATCGGATCTACCCAAACTAAAATTCACACAAAGGATGAGGAAGCTGGTAGGAACGGGACAAATCAAACCGGCACGAGAGGGCTTCAAAGAATTTGTTGGTTCGATCCTACAAAAAATCACAAACTATGTTCGAGTTTTGATGAGCATTCCTATCCCTTAGCATGTAGGCTCTTTCCTGGGCATTGTTGTTGGTGGTCTTTCGGCACTGATTTGCATAATGCCCTTTCTCTCTACAGACATGGAAAGTAACTGTCATTGGTAGCAGATTACTTTTAATGGTTGGCCCTTTGTTTCTATAGTTCTTGGTCAGATGGTCCACCTTGTTACAAGTATTACACTTAACAGTGAAAGGACCTGTATGATGCAGAGGTCATTTCTTACATAAGGAATGGTTTCCAGTATATCTATTATTTTTAGTTGGGGTGGCAGCATAAGCCCTGAAGGTTTCATGTCTTCTGTTCTGTTGTGGTTGGTGATTATTATAGCGGTTGTTGGTGTTACGGTAGTTGTTGTTATTATCGTTGCGGTAGTTGTTGTTGTTGAAAGTTCTTCTGTCGTCAAACTTTCATTTGTGATCACTTGATACTTGCACCAGAGTGTGCTTTGTTACCTGATCCATTAGCCTCTGGGCTATGTTAATGGCTTCCTTTAGAGTTTGAGGTTTAGAGGCGGTAACATTCCCTTCAATACTTCGAGGTAATCCCCTGATGAAAACTTCCATCATTTTCTCAGAATCCGGCACCATAGTGGGACATAAGGTTGCCAATTCCTATAATCTTCTCACATATGTCTTGAGATCATTCCCCTTCACAGTCAGATGGTAAAATTTGTCTTCCATCTTCTGGACCTCAGTTCGGGGATAGTATTTCTTTATCAAAAGTTTCTTGAATTCAACCCAGGTAATCTTGTAAGCTTCTTTTATCCCAATAGGTTGGGCAAAAGAATCCCACCAAGATAGAGCTTCTTCAATTAAAGTACCAATAGCAAACTTTACCTTGCAGTCTTCGGTACAGTTGCTACGGGAAAACACTGATTCAGTTCTTTCAAACCAGCGGATGAGACCAATAGCGCCTTCCGTACCTTTGAAGTTGATAGGTTGGCAGCTCATGAACTCTTTGTAGCTACATTGTCTTGCCACATGAGCTTCTCTTGGTCTGGTGGTATTATCAGTATTTGCCATGTTAGCGGCTTGTGCTTCCAGAGCTGCGGTAACACTGTTGTAACACCCCCCAAAATCACAACAATGCAACGAAATACCACTTGGGGTGCTACTTCATAGTATTAAGTACAAGTTATAGAAAACGACCTCAAAAGAGACGTTTTAAAAGAAATGCACATTCGATTAAAATATCAAAGTAAATTCAGGTCCCAATAATTTCTTTTTAACAAAAGTTACAAGAGTTTAAACATGACTCCTTTGTATATTTTAATAATAAATGGTTGTCGAATGTGAAGAAAAACCAATTCTTTAAAGTTTTGATATTCGCGCATCCAAATACTCCCAATGCTCAGCTAGCAAAATAATAACATGAGAAAATACATGCAAAATTGTCAACAATAATATTGGTGAATTCATATGTTTAAGTAAAAGCAGTATTAAAATAGTTCAAGTAATATTTCAGTAAGAAAGTAGCGTTATAATATTTCAACGTATTATTTCTGAAATCCAAATAGCGATTCAATAAATCGGCAAATATTCAGTAGTGGACCACAAGATTTAAGTAATGTAGACAAGAGAAACAGATTCACCAAGTCTAGAAATGAAACAAGTATTATTGCATTAAGCTCATGACACCGAACCTTAACACGTAATTGTAAAACCCTGTATTTAAGGTCACTACTTATTCTGAATTTATAACTATTCTCTAAATCTTAAATAATTCCATTTATAAATCATGGTTTTTATTAAAATACACATTAAATCTTTCGCAGAAATTTTAAATTTTATTGTTAATTGTTACCGAACGAGAAATCAACGAATTCCTATTTTTTTAATTGGTGAAAAATATTGAAATTTATTGTTTAATAAATATTTATTTATTTATTTATTATTATATTTCTATATTTTATTCTGGTCAGACTGGTCCGAAACCAGAAATTAAATTTTGTTTTTATAAAATAGCGAGTCGGGTTTTAAAATTTTAAGGATCGAGATGTTAAATGATGTTATCGTTGTAACAAAAATTGGGCCGAAGCCCCTTCCCTTTTATTTGTAATTTTCATAAACCCCAAAGCCCAAACAATAACCCATATTTTTTTATAACAACAAGTCCACATTTATTTTTATAAACCTTCCTTTCTTTTATAAACTCAAGCCCAAAACCCATATTTTTTTAAACAAACCGAAAACACACACACACACTTCCTATTTTTTTTCTCTACAACGATCAAAAACTTCTCTGTCTCTTTTCTTTTCTTGTTTGTTCGAGTAAACACCAACAATAACCACAATGAACCTTCAAAATCTTCATCAAAAATTCTCAATATATACCATATTGTTTCATAAAAATACACTATTAAAATCTTCCCCCATAAAAATTAAACATGCAAGAAAATAATTGAAAATCTTTATTATCAAGATTGGTGATTTAGGTGAATTAAGGTGTTAGATATTAGCAAGGGTTGATCAAGAAAGTTATATTCAAGATTCAGGTGAACAAAAGTTGACTTTTGGTTCGTTTTGTGTCTCCTTGTGGTTCGGTCAAGGGTATAAACCCCCAAGGGTTTATTGTTTTTGATCTTTCTTTTAAATTGATTGTATTGTTAAAGTATTTTCTAACCTTTTGTTTGATCATATTGTGTAGTAAGCATGCACACATGAATCAATAGTTAGAAAATCATGAATTGATAATTTTTTATCTTTAAGAAGGTTTGGTAGAATGATTTCTTAGGTTTATAATGAGTTATAAGTTTAGTCTAACAATGAAAGTGTTTGTGGGCAGAATAATAATTATTGAAGGTTTTATAACCCTTAATTAAGCCAAAGTTGGACGAAAAATCACGTTTATGTGTTGAGAACCAAGATTTTAGTTCTAGAATGGTAGAGGACAGTTCCAATGATCGTTTGGTATAAATAGAGCTTGTAACTCTTAAATACGAAAAATTGTGGACGATCTAGTTAGAATTTTCAGGCAATTTTCAAGAAAATGACAGCTTTTATATCCGAATTTGGGTCAACTTTGCGACGTTATAATATTGGTCATAGCCAAAAGATTTAACTAGTTTTCGGACCCAAAAGTTATCTACTTCGAGTCCTACTTTCAAACTAACTAGGCCTCGTCGATTTTTAATGTAAAATGTTAGATCAAAAACCTTTGTACAGATTAGTGTTTAAAACTTGAAGGCTGTCACAGAAATTCGATGTAAAGATCTGTGACAGCGCGGGTCAAAACTTAATAATTTTTGGACGATATTTAAACTAAAGATTGTTATCATAATATGGGGAGCTACTGTTGTTTTTCCAGATTTTTATAAAATTTTTTTAAGTGGCACCTATGTTGCCAAACTTATTGATAACTTTCAGCAGGCCCTGTTTTGAGCTAGATACGATAAGCTAGAGTTAACTTTGGGGCAAGTGTGGTAGTAAGTTAAGATGTATATCAACCTGGAGAATGAGAATAAGCAAGTGTTGAGGTCATATGGTAATCATTAAGCGGATAACTAGTTGCTACCGTGAATCGATGTATATGTTTCAGAAAATAGTAAACCCAATGGTAATAAGATAAATGAAGTATGAATTACAATTATTCTAATGAACAAACTATCAATTGCATAAATATAGATACGTTGCATAATTTATGTAAATCGAATATTAAGTAATCTATTATAAATATTAAATAGTCGGTGTTGATTCTGCGTTTATACCTTTTTGTGTCTCGATTGGCGTTGCTCCTATTCATGGTGAGTTCATAGCCTCGCCTTTTAACTTTTAAATTGTATTTATAAAACCCTGCGAAGGAGATACATGCTTGTTTTACAAAATTGAACACGAGATTTTATGGTATGATGGACCCGAATATGAGATTAATTACATGAGTAGCTATTGCCAAAAGTCCCTAACATCATGAACTATTAATTGCCTATAATGGGTGAGCGCTATACAATAAATAGATCTATGGGGTTTGACACCCGTGTCCGGGGGTATGAAATCCAATGTGGAGCACCCATCAACGATAATTTGTAATTTAGAATGTTTAGATAGAAAAGGCCAATAAATACCTAGTTGTGAGGCAAACTGTGATTTGAGCATACAAGATATTTGTTAACGATAAGGTCGTGTCATAGCTCATTGCAAAAAAACGTGATTAATGGCTTTTCCGTACAAACAAGTCACTTCGATGAATTGACACTGTGTTCCCCTTTATCTCTTATAAACTCTATGGGATCACTACAACAATTTTGTTGACTTTTTTAAAGCAAGTTTATCTTAGTAATCAAGGTTGAAGACTTGGTGCACATCGAGTAGGTAGCTGCGCTTTTCATTTTGTTTAAATTAGTTTATAAAGATCCATTCCTCACTAATTCAATTAAAATCTGTTATGGTTTTAAAACATGAATGTTATCTTTAGTATGATCTAGTATAGAAACAACTTTTGCACTTCTCGTGAATTCTATAGATGGAACTAAGTTTTATAACGTCTTTTTTGAGTCGTTCTTAGGTAATTTATGTGTAATTGAGGCTATGATTTAAACACCCAATGTTGGTATTCGCTGCTTGTAAAATTTGGGGTTTAAAGAATTGTATCAAAGCCATAGAGTAATATAGAAATTAAGGTCGTTTTTCAAAACCTAAACTATAACTTTATTTTCAAATTTTAGCGCGTAAACTCCTCGAGATGCCGGCCAAGTCGTTCTTGTGATTACCATTTTTAGTACTTATACCCTGCCAAGTCGTTCTTGTGATTACCAGTTTTCGTTGTTTTGGAATACATAAGATATGTGTGTATATAAGTTGTGATCATTTGAAAAGTGTTGATATGATATCTTAGATGATGGAGAGTAGGATTGGCGTAGTATTTGATAATTTTGAGGAATTTGATTGAAATTTTGTGGTATGTCGAAAAATATATATTATGAAGAAAATTAGAATGTGGTTTACGGATGATGAAAAAGTCTTTAATAAAAGTATGCTGGACGTTAGAAAAATGCTAGAACTTAGTTGAGACGGGTCCCGTTGATATAAAATTCGACCCGAAACTCTCAAAAACGGTTTTAATGCCATAGAAGTTTAGAAATTGTTTAAAATAAATTATGCACTATTTTTATTATTAGTTGCTGATGCAGTTTTCGAGTGACGTTTCAGGCCCTTTCTTATCCGAACCGGCCTTCCGTTAAAACTATAAAGTTGTTCAAAATGCCGTTTTACTTTTTCGCGAGGCGATCTAGGTTTAAAAACGCCTTATGACGGGTCAAAAACAAAAATACAAGGCTGCGTTTTTATAATTATTTGCTGCAAAAACTTGCAGGGGTATTTTGGTCATTTTATGTCGAGTTTCAGGTCTCGGCTAAAACTAAAAAGTTTTCCGGAATGTCGTTTTGCATAAAATCTCTTTTGAGTCCGAGTCTTGAAAATGTATTTTTGCGGGTCTTTTTGAACGGGTCAGAATCTAGAAAATTTATAATAAAAGTCAAACTTGGAAAAAAATATATATATTTGATTTAGAAGGTCAAAGTTGATAGGATTATTAAAATATGGTACTCAGGCGTTTGAGTTCGTTTGAGCTCGTAAAACTTCAACGAATAGTATTTTACAACTAACAAGTGTTTGAGTGCGTTTGGTGATGTCTAAAAATAGTAATTTTGGGTTCGTGTCACATATATATACTTGATAAACTTATGAAGTGAAGTAATTGGATAAAACTTGTGGTGAGCTAATATTGTTGGAAAAATGAACATTTTTACGAGTCAGTATTAATGTCTTAATTTTCTAAGCTTTCTAAATCGAAACTTTCCAACGATAGAAAACTTTCTAAAAATATAAACTTACCACAAAAAATTTTTTCGCGATAAGGTGCTTATTTGAAAACGACTAGTACACTTCTTAAAAGCATGTTTTGGTCAATACCTAGTAAGGTGCCACACAAATGGATTCCTGATATTACTTTTAATATATATAGATATATGTGTCATTGTATTTTTACTTTCTCCCAAAGTGCGCATCCATAGCTTTAGGTCGCATTTAAAGCTCTTGTCCTTCGATGCCTTAAATCCCATTGAGACCATGTGTCTCATAACAACTCGCTAAACCCTTGAAGCCCTATCTTAATTGTAACACAATTACTTTGTAAGAGCGCCACTCCTTTACTAATCTTTATGCAAACCACTCATCATTTTATAAGTTAATGTAATGTCACCTTATAAAAGTTAAATCGATATCGTTTTACAAATTGTTCTACATAGGTCTTATAAAAAAAAATTGTAACCTCTTAAAATTTCTTATTTATCTAGCAAATTACTTCACCTCAAAATTATATAGCGTTTCATACATTATTTCTAAACGGTATGGTTGATTGTCACGTTTTAATACACTATAAAATATACGATATAATATAACCTTAAGAGCAATTAAGAAAATTCCCTAAGGAAAATTAACTCTCAAAAATATACACAATATAATATATAATACGTATATTTAACCGGATAAATATGATCACCCGGGTCATTTCCCCAACGACTACTAAAATTGAAACCTCGTTTAAGCTTGGATTATGATTTTGTTAGGATCTGAAACTAGATAGATCTTCTAGCCTTTGTGGTTGTATAGTACTTATGTAATCACAAGCATATACGTGAGAGACTCTAACAATTGTTTAGGCGGAAACTAAACAATGCAGTATAAAGAAGAACAAATATAAACAATGATCCTCTATGGATCTCTCTATTGATAATAAACTGTTTTTGTGATTCGTAATCGGTACAAAACCCTAATGCTAAAGGTTTCTTTTATAGACAAGAAACCCTAAATTGCTAAACAAGATAGCTAAAAACCGCAGTATAGAGATATACAGTCAATCTCACCTAAAAAAGTCATAAGAGATATACATCAATCCTCCTAATAAATCTCATTCCTATCATTTATGAATAACGTCTAAATATAACTATATATCTTTTGCATACAATAATCTCTTCTAATAATTAAGATCAGCAATACAATATCATGTGCATCAAAATGAGAACATACCCCAGGAACATAATCAGCAGGAACAGCTTCTAAGTCTTCCAGCAGAAACGAATATCTCTAACAGCAGAAACGACACTTAGTCGTTTTCAATAATTCCCAACAATCCTCCCCTAAACTTGGTTTTGACTCTGTAATGTCCAGTTTATAGATAGATCGGTCACCGAAGCAAAGAGGATTGAGTAGCAGCATAAACAAATAATCAGCAAATATAGATGAAAAAAACATCTAGAACGAAACGAACTAGCAGCATCACAAGATATCCAACCAGCAATTACAATGTAACCAGCAGCAACAATACAAGCAGCAGAAACCGTAGAAGCAACATCCAAAACAGCAACATCAAATGAAACAGCATGAACTCGATGAACAGCAGAATCAAATGAGGTAGCAACATCAAAGAACAACATCTTTCAGTCTTTGCAGCAACATAAGTAGATTTGATAAGCCTTTACCAAGTAGCTACTCACTCTTGGGCTAGTTGATACTTTGGTGAAACAAACATAACCCTGTGTAACAAAAACCATCCCCAATTTTCTGTCCGAACTTGAATCAAGGTGAATTGGAATACCGCGAACAGTTTTTGGCAAACGTCCACAAAGGTTAAGCCCACACAACGATTGACATGTCTTTACCTGTATACCGTTTGCTCGATGACTAGCAACTCTTCATACACAGAGTAGATATGGGTGAGATCCATAACAAACAAATTTTTAGTAAATTGTCAACTATCAACGGATTTGAGAAAGTCTTTACCAAGAGCCGTACCCTCTTGGACACCATATTTCACCCAACAGGAACAAAGAAAATTAATAAACCATCCAGATTTTAGTAACCTGGCAACCATCAACTGATTAGAGGAAACACACCAAAGCCGTTTAGCAATGAGGTGAGCCGACCTCTTTTCTTGCTGTTAGCCATGTGAGCTGAAAACCATTTTTGCGTGCGTGCAAGCACTAACACCAAGTTATACAACACCATTTCTTACAAACACTATACTATTATAAAGGATGAATCAAAATCTAAGGATGTTAAATGCTATTTTGTCAAAAGAAACTCATATAGAAAACTATCTAAGAGTACATGATTTTTTTTTTAAACAAGTAACTAAACTGCTTAATTAACTACAAACAACTAACTTCAGAAACAACATACATAGGACAGATACAATAACCTCATATTCGCTGCCTAAAGCCAGCCTGTACCGCTGATTGATATTCCCAGCAACAACAACACCCGACAATACGTAGGTGGAATCTGTGAGCCTGTGGCGTAGACATAAACGTTTCAAGCAGTGTTGCCGCGGAATAGGATAGAACTTCTTGTCCACAAACATAAACCACATCTTACCATTCGCTCAAATCCAGACATGAACAAACTCATAGGATACAACTTCCAGCTACTCACAATCCATCATCTGTAGTTGTAAACGACCCAAATCTTCCACTCATCTAAGATAAAGCTGACTGACACAACATATTCACAATCCTCCAGAGTTCCTAAACCAACCTCTACTCCTGGGTTTAACCGAAAGTACCGATTGTATCTGTCGACTGCAAAAGAAGGAATCCTCACGATAAACAAGAGTAGAACTTTCAAGTAAAAGCACTTTCTTGCACGCCTGTTCTCTCTGATAAAAAACAAGGAAAATATAATGTTACCTAAGAGGACCAACTCACAATCTCCCAAACATTAAATCCACCATAATGGAAAGAGGGAATATAATTCTCCATGTCATCATCACTCTCACTCTCAGAACCTGAAAAAGTCCCAACAGAGTTATCCCATAGAAGTCAACACTCTTTCAGCCACCGCCCAAGATGTTTACACGAGACCGAGAGGAGAAGAGGCAACTCAGAAACGTTTTCAACCTTAACCCGTGATCAAGACAATCCTCATCATGAGGTAGCTTGTCCACAATACACAACACATCACCATAAATAACTTACCCCTAAAGATAATTCTCAGCAAGCACTTCGTCGTCCGATCAGGGTCAGCAAGACAACTCGTGACATAACCAACTCTCTTCCTCATCACTTTGCATGGAAAAACTCATTATACCCCCTGGATAGTGGATTCAAGAACAGGACAGCAATTGGTAAAAGAAGATGATCAGTAATACATGACAAGGTGGTGAAGGTCCACCTGCAATGATGAAGAAAGGTGAATTATCCGCAGCAAATCTACAAATGTAGAAACCCAATCCTTACGGCGGGAACCAGGCAAATCAATAGCAGCGGTAGGTAACAAGTAAGTCAGTACGGAGCACCAAATCACCACCAGCATATGAGAAGCAGCACACCATCATAGGATAGCTGAACCAGCTAGATAGAACTACCAACCACCGAGCAAATCATGGATCATCAGCAGGTATAGTTTTAAGTACAAGAACACTACAGACTGTGAAGAAACACGTATTCAACCCTTTGATCTCTTTAGAAGGAGGCTCATAAAAGCAGCCTTGGTCGAAAAAGGTTGTACAGAGCACCAACAAGCATCTTTTTCAAGGCGTCTGCAAATATCTCGTACGTCTCAATTCAACTGTTTGTTGGGATTCATAGCTTGACGTCAATCATTCATTGTGATGGTACCATTATGAGCTGCACACCATTGATTTTTAACCAAGTTGCGCATTAGCTGTGTGACCTCAGATTTCTTCAATGGCTTACCCTTGAGAGCTCGATACCGTAAATCTGCCAAGGCTCGCTTTTTCCGTTCCTTAATAGCAGTCATGCGCTCAATAAAGTTTTCCTCGGTTACATCAGCGCCCAACAACTCGCGTGCCAATGCAGGATTTGAACCAACTTGCATCATCAAATTCAACCAGTCTGTTTCTGTCATACGCATCATGAGATCGTCTAATTCCTTTGCGCGCTCTTCAGAAACATTTGGCAAGTCTTCCTGAGCCAAATCCTCAGCCCGTAACCGTTGAACCAACCGCTCACTAGCCTGTTCTTCTTCGAAGCGTTTCCTGGCTTGTGCATCCTCTGCAAGAAACTCAGCAGGTATATCCAAATCAGGCATAGGAACCTTTCCCTTATCAGCAGCAACAGAAGGACCAGCAGGTTCAGGGACTGCTGTGTGAGGAAGAACACCAGCAGAAAGATTAGCTTGAAACTGCTCAAAGGCTGGAGTGGAAAACTCTGTCCTGGCACGTCGATAAGCAGACCGCTTACGCCTTAGAGGAACCTCCTCCTCTTCTCGTTCCTCCACATCCTCAGAAGGAACAGCAGGTTGATCATGACCTAGAGCTGTAGATGCCATACGGGATAATCCATCGAGGTCAATATCATCCTGAATATCCACATCCCCTTCCGCTGCTGAGGCATCAACCACCAACCGTGTTTCCCTCAACTGTTTAACCGTTTTCTCCAACTTCTTGACTCTAGAGACAAGAGTCAAAATAGCACCCCCCATAATTTTCTTCGACTTTCCCAGCTCAGTTTCCAAGGAGTCAATACGTCCCATACACCTGTCAAGCTTTGCAGATAAACCAGTTAGTAGAGCAGGGTCCTCTGCCCTACCAGCAGCATCGGCTGTTGGTGTAGGAGCATCATCGGGCCGAACATGTGACTCTACATGGAATCCACCATGAGTGGTGTCATCTTCCAAGGAAATGATATTATCAAGGTCCTTAGGCTCAAGATAGTTGTCAGGCCTAGGTTGGGGACCAAAGATACTGGATTCCACAAAGTCAGGGTCAACATAACCATGGGGTCTGGGCTGTGGGCCAAAAATAATTGGTTCAATAACATCAGGGTCCACATACCCAGCTGGTCTAGGTTCAGGGCCAAACACTAATGGCTCCTCAAAAATAAAGGTCTGAGCTGGCGGGGTAGGTGGAGACTCAGGCTCAGGAGTAGGATCCCTAATGGGAGAATGTACAGGAACATAAGGCCATGGTCTCCAGTCAGTAACAGGTGAGACAGGGTTAGGGACAACCCATTCTGTCTCAGGAATGGTAGGTGAAGGAGAGGGTGGTCTCTCAGATACAGGCTGCCTCTCTGGTGTGGGTTCCCTAATAGGGGAAACTGGAGGAGAGTGAGGTACAAGGTGTGCCTCAGCCGTACTACCAGCAGCTTCATTGGCAGCAGCATTATCCTCATTAGCAGCATCATCACCACCAGCAGCATCATTGCCAACAGTAGCAATGGCAAGCATAGGGGTTGTCAAAGGTATTGGCTGACCCTCCCATTTAAATTTCATATTGGCAAACATTTTCCTAGTAAAGTCAAATGTTGGTCTAGGGGTTCGGTCAGCTGTCTCTAATGCCACAATCATTTGTAAAAACCTTGGGTACATTAAAAATTTATGCTTTGTAGCCTTAAGATTCCCAATCATCCCCTCTAAAATAAATCGAGAGAAATTATATACCCTACCAGTCGACAAACAAATAAGGGCTGTGGCAATGGAACTCGGAAATTGATTCCAACTTCCAGACTTAGGACTCAGACAGTGCATAATGGTGTGCACCAGAAATCTCCATTGAGGAGATAAATGGTTCTTAAGAAAAGTAAGAGTCCCATCCGTCGGATACCCAATAACCCTCATACCCTCAAGAATATCATTAATGGGCATGTCAAAAATGCCATTGGCATCGTCAAATTGTAACTGAGTCCTAATGAGAGACTCAGTCACGACCACCTCACGGCCGTCAATTGTGGCGACTAGGTCATGAGACCCAGCAGCATTTGGGCGAACAACAGCTGTTGCCCAAAATTGTTTGACTAATGAGTCAAACACGACCGGAGGGGCATGAGTCAAAGCGTACCTTAACGGAGAGTGGTCCAAATAGCTGAGGATATCTGTGAAGTCCTCGCAGCCTCGTTCCCTTCCCAAATATGCGATCTTGTTGTGATCATCTTTGTACTTGAGTGCCGCCATTGGTGATGATTGAAGTTAGGTTGAAGATACAGAGTATACAGAGGCAAAAGATTTTGGTGTATGTGTGGGAAAGATGAAAAATTGATTTGCGATTAATTAGGTTAATTTTGCCCAATTTATGAAAAGATAACCTTTTAATTTGATTGGTAAAATTTTAACCTTGGAAGTTGAAATAATTAAGTGAAAAGCAACTTGTACGCCACCTGTTCAGGCAAGTGGTAACCGCCAATCACCATGTAATATAGATTTAAAACGAAAACTATGCAACTTCCATTTTTAAGACCAGCAGGTGTAAAGTCAACCATCAGTAACCACTCTTAAAACCAGCAGAAACAAGTCAAGCAGCAGAATTAATATATGAGCAGCACAAACTATTCATTCAGTAGATACATTGTTATACCAGCATGATTGGAGACTACCAGCAGAAACTAAGTGACTAGTGGCAGAGACCAACCAACCAGCAATATCAAACTGAGCACAGCAGAAACTAAGTTGAGACAGCAGAAACAAGTTACTACCCGCAGAATTAAATCAGCTAGCAGAAACATGATACTACCAGCACAAACCAGTTCAGCAGCATAAATAGATGTATTGACAGCATAAACAACTCCAGCAGCATGAATGTATTTAGCCAGCAGAAAGAGTCAACCAACAGCAGAAACCATGCAAACAGCAGGAACACACACCCCTATCAGCAAAAATGAATCCACCAGCAGAAGTATGCCAGCAGAATCATAGTACTACCAGCAGCAACCAGCCTATCAATAGGAAGAATGTACAACTAGCAGCAATATTGACTACCTGCAATCATAAGAAAATAATATCCCACAAAACACCATATCCACCTGCAAGAAAGTTAGAATATACAAGTATACAACAACAAGCCTCCCCTTAGGCTTATACCTCCCCTCAATTCACGAAAGAGGGATTCACCATCCCAATATGGACCACCAGATACTCAAATCTTGGTCCATCAAATGCCTTGGTCAGTAAATCAGCCACATTATCATC
>BQNB010012450.1:27770-79134 GCA_026074375.1 Tanacetum coccineum
AAACCCTTCGGGGTTTGCCTTGGCGTTCGACTAGGGGATTGAGAGCACTAATCTTGCATGATTTGTAATTATACTTCAATTTTTTGGTCAATTTAATTTTATTATTTTGATTTATTAGATCTAGCAATATAATCGTTGAGGTAATTATTATTTGTTATGCTTTATTAATTGTTCCTCGCCATTTAATTCATTAATTACCTTTGTGATTATTATAGTATGATCTTGTTGTCTTTATCGCTTTCTTTATTATTGATGTAGTACGCTTAATGATCCTTGTGATCCTGTCTAAGTATTGATTTGAGGCTGAGTGCGGTCGAGGATCTATATGATCCCAAAGACCTTGGCACGCAATATTGACTGTCAGACGACCAATACTTGTAGTCGTTCGACCTACACCCATTAGGCGAGCACTTAGAATTAAATACTTGGTTAGGAGTGCGAGCTAATAGGAGACCACTTGTTAGAGTAAAGCGTATCTCATAGGTTAGTCGGAATTTTAATCATTGTAAACTGAGAAATTTTCCTTGACAGTCAATTCTACTTAATAAACACAGGTTAGGTTTCAACTGCAAATTGGACCTAATGAATTTAGACCTCCGTTAAGGTTATGATTAGACATTGCACATAAGATCATAGTAATTAAATGCGTTTATCCTTTCTAGTTGTCTGCCACTATTCCAATTCCCTTTTCGACAGTAAGGCTTACCACCCAAAAATCCTATAATAATCTTAAAACTCCAAAATGCTTTCTTTACTGCTTTCTTAGGTAGAAAATAATTTCAATTAGTCAGTTAGAGACACAAACCGTTCTTTGGGTCGACACCCGTACTTACCAATCACTACACTATACGATAGGGTACACTGTCTTTAGTGCGTAGGAATAGTCGATGTAGTTAGGGTTTTATAAATGTAAAACCTGGCGCAGTTTCTTTTAAAAGGAAATCACGCATCAAGTTTTTAGCGTCGTTGTCAGGGAACGGTTTTTGTTGTTTTTGATTGTTTGATTGAAATATGTGATGTGTTTGTGTGTGCTTGAACTTCTATTCTTCTCCTATTTCTGTATGCTTGTGTGCTTGTTTGTGTGAAATAAAAGAAAAATGTGTCTCAGGCTTGGTTATGATGTAACTTAGTTGTGCTTGTTACGGCGTATTTGATTACCAGGTCTGGGACATCAAAAATAGTTTGGGCATTGCTTGAACCTTAAAAATATTTTCTAATGTCGCTTGTATATAATTATTGAGATTGCCAACCTTGATGTTTTTATTCATGCGGTATTATTCCTGAGTCAAGTATTTGCCATCAACATGTGCTCATCTTCTTTTGCTCAGTTTTATTGTTATTACACATTTAATGCACGGGTTTGTTAGTGTGGAGGTTGAGCAATTATGAACAGATTAAGGAGATCTTGGTGTAAGAGCCAAGATGACAAGAGGATTGAACATGTTTGAAGATGTCCAAGCAGCCTGTGATGGAGGCTTGAGTCTAACTTAAAGATTCTTTGAAAAGAAAAGTGCTTATCGGGAGACAACCCGACCTATCCTTTTAATTTATTTCATTTCCTTTCTGCATTTAGTTGGTTTTGTATGTTTCTTACTTGGTTTTGCAGGTTCTTACTACAAGGGAATGAAATTCGACGTCTTATCGACTCGAGTTATGTGGTAAACTAGTTGCTGATTAACAACAAGCTACGACGTAACTTCTTCAGTTACGACGTAGTTCAAGTGGTTACGGCGTAATAACCCCTCTGGTTACGCCGTAACTAGTCTTAATAAATTTTTCAAATTTAAAAACCACATAATTACGGAATAACTCATCTCACGGGTTACGTCGTAATTCCTTCCTGCAAATCTTTAAATGTTTGAAATTTTTACAAAACCTTGTATATTTAATAAATGAACTTTGTGGGTATGTTCTCTGAAAACCCTCATGAGACTTCACTCATCCACTTGGGCCACCAAGTGGTTTAAAAGGCTTGTTGAATATGCTAAATGCAACCGTGATTCCAACGAAAGTGAGTTAGATTTTAGTGTATATTTATCTATGAACATTTAATACTTGTTGTTGTGTAGTGATTTCAGGGGAAATGAGGTTGTTTTATAGATGCTTTACAAGAATTTATCTATTGTAGTCATCACTCGAAGCAGAGAGCAACGCTCAAGGGAGTCTTTTGTTTTAATTATACTTTTATTCCAATTTATTTATTTAAATGTATAATAAGGACATTGTACAAACCAAGTGGGGAAATAGGAGTAGAATTACTACTTGACCTATATTTGCCTTCGATTTTCTAGTTTTCTTTAAAAAAATGGTGCCAATTTAAAAAATTTTGACATGTTTTTCTTACTAAACTAGAATGAATCTTTGCCGAGTACACTATTACCCTTAATTTAATTGGTGAAGTTAAGCCTAATATTCCATTTCCATCTATTATACAAAAATCCACCAAAAATATGAGTGTGCCGGTAGTATTGTAGACTTTAGAACTTGGCCTATACATCTTGTCAAGACCTAATTGGTTAGTTGGAATGAACGGTTCAAGAAGACAACATCTTAGGAAATCACCCAAAAAGCCTATGTGTGTGTGTGTGTGTTTATCGACTTGTCACACTGACTTGTTGACCTCCTCATGTAAAACCCTTTGTTGCACTCAATATTAGTGAAAGATACCCCTAGATCACCTTGTTAATCCAATCGCTGTTTAAACCCTATATGTTTCGTTACACCATTTCGCCTTAGCCTTCCCTGTAGTCTTTATTTTTCTTCGTGTTGAAATCCCTAGCTACTTAAATCCATGGTTCAGGGGAATGGGTACGAAAATTTTATGCATTCATGGAAGACTAATCATTAATGATCTATAAAGACCCCCCTACATCATCACTTTTGATATTATTCAGCTCAAGTGGGGGGCGTATGTATTATATCAAATGTTGTAGGGGCAATAATAAAAAGATATAAACTCTTGTAGCATTTGTATATTTAAAAAAAATAATGGTGCAAATATAAGCCATCCATGTGCTAAAAATGTAAAGATGTTGCAACTATAAGCCATCTTAATGATTATGAATAATGGAGCTAGTAGCCCATTATTGATGATCGGATTTTCGGAATTAGACTCTTGGACTTATGGATAGACAGTAGCTAGTTATGACAACCTTAGATTACTTTAGACTATTTGTTTTGTGTTTTTATTTAACAATAATTTTTGTGCATCCTGAGTCTTATCCTACCCTATATCGTTCTACATCCCGACCATTGGTTTTGCTCGAATGAGGGATTTAATTGCAATCATGTATGTCTATTCCATCGTTATGGATGTGTATATGTGATTTTGTCGCCCTTGTTGGTGTAACACTTTTGGAAAAGGACTACATGATGATTCACCCTTAAACCTGTTTGTCACCCATGTTGCCTTTGAGACTGTTTAGACCCTAATTTTAGTTGGTGGAGACTTGTGTACTTTCCAAGCTTATGATAGAATACATGTTATGACTGTGCAATTGAGTGATCACCCAAAAATGAAACACTTAGATTAGTAATGAGAGTTGAGTGTTTTCGATCCCTTTTTTGTGAGGTGTTCGGCTTTGATATATTCTAGCATAAGTAAATTATGAATTCATTTCTCCGAGTTAAATTGGGGAAATCTTTTTATGAGTTATTCTAACAGGTCACCTTGAGGGCAAGTAAAAGTCAAGTGGGGGGATATTTGATGACATTAACTATTTGATACTTTTTAGGGTCAAAATCCCCATGAAAATGCTTGCAAATATCTTATAAATACCTTAATATGAAACTTAATCACTTATTTTGTTGTTTTCAGAAAAAAAGCAAGCATTTGGCAAAAAACACAAGAATTAGACTATAATATCAAGATAAATAAGGCATTGGAGTTTAGATGCTTCTATAAAAGAATAATATATAAAAGAATAATATATATGAAGTTATCCATTTATGGCGTAAACCTTCCATTTGGTTACGCCGTAAAGTTCATTTTGCCTATATTTTGGAAAAGTCTAACAGCAGCAAGTTCGGCTAAACCAAAACAAGAACTGTTACGCCCGTAATACCATTAGAGCCTCTAAATAGAGTTGAATCAGCCCAAATATAGCATCCAGTCTCCTATAATCAGGGACAACTGGGACACCATCCCAGGTCATTTTCCAGCACTCCATACCCATCCTAGAAGAGAGAAGTCGGTCCCGATCATCATCATCATACTAGTTTGGTTCGGTTATCATGTTTTCATTACTTTCATTAATTGACAGTAATATTGATTGTATAAAGTAATTGTCGCTAAGCTTTTCTTATTAATTAATCATTATGATTCAATTTATTTCTTGTTAATATTGGTTATATGTTTGGTTATAATACTTTGATCATAAGAATGCCGAATATGATGCTCGCTTACCATGACCAGTGGGACAAAGTCTCAGTTACCATGACGTGTAAGACTGGGCTTTCGCGAGATAAGTAAGGATTTGATGAACATTCGATCCTTACATTCCCATATAGTAGACTAAAGTGAATCATTATGTTAATTAAGATGTAATTAGGACCGCATCTCCTTTTCTTCAATCATACTTAGTTCATTTATCTAAAGTTTTCATTCTCTTACAAATCAGTTATTCTAAACAGCTTTTAAACGTGACAACCAATTTAAACTCAGATTTGTAACCACCCTTTAGCTCTTAGGATGACCTCGGATTTACCAAAACTACACTACTTACGACCGGGTTCTCTGCCCGTTAGTGCATTTGTAAGGTGAAACGAGTTTTATAAATTTAAAACTTGGTATAAATATTATTTAAAACAATTTACGCATGAGTACATTTTATAAACCAACGTTGTTAAGTTTTGTTGTATATTATTTTAAGTTGGTCGCAATATAAACTAATGACATCAAATTACGTCACCTTTATAGCATCATTTATCTCAGCCATGAAGGTTTTGCAACGCCCTTGAATCCATAGGAAATCCTTGTAAATTCTTATACTCTAAATACGTGTTCGATTTTTGGTATCATTCATTAGCTTGGTTAGTTTACCTTAATCGTTTATCTATGACATCTGTATTCGTTAGAATGGTTATTGGCTAATACCTTTAGGTATTAGCCATGTTTATCATAATTTAATGTTTAGTATATATTTATTTAGATTGCATCTTATTCGTTGTGTGTTGTTTTATGTATATCAATTTATACTCGTTTACGTGCATAAGTATGTGACCTATCATTCAATTGGATCTAGGAATACAAAATAGAGGGTTAGCTAGATGTCGGAATAGCTCTCCACATCTGCAATTTATATATCTAGAGTAATAGGATCACAAATAACATGTTGTCTTTGCTCTTGGTTTAGTGCACAAGTTGGACTAGCAGGTGACCTAGGATTAACAAATAACTTCTGATTTCCTGAGGAGAAAGATTTGGACAAGTGGACTACATAGATAAGAGCCATTTAACAGTAAGTTAGTAAAGTCTCGAGGAGGTCAGAGTCAATAAGATCACAATTGTGTCTTTTAAGATTGATTATAAAAACAAAACCAAACATAGCTTTATGAGGATGTGGTTAATGTGACAGGAATTGCCAGAACTAGGGTTATTGAGAAAGAAGTACCACCTAAAATCTAGGAATGAGATATCAACAAACGAGATATAGACGAATTATTGAGTACCTGGCATGACAGTAGATTAAGGTATATGTGCTTACAATAGGCTTGACCGCTTCTCGATCTTCTAATTGTTAAACTTGTGTATGTTAATCGATCAATCTCAGTCTAGGTAAAATCAAAACTCGTGCCAGTCTCTTAGGCTAAAAACCCTCCTTTTTGAGTTAGTTTTAGGTTTAACTTAGGTATAACAAATCATACAGGCACGTAGCATATCTTCTAACATTTGAATGGTTCTCTCACTTTAACCATTAGTTTGTGGATGTTAAGTTGTACTCATATCTAGCTGAGTACGCAAAGCTTTCTGGAGAAACTGCTAGAAATGTGATGTGAATCTGCTATCCTTATCTGAGATGATCAAAATTGGCACTCCATGCCTCGAGGCTACTTCTTTCATGTATTGTCTCGATAGTTTCTCCATTGAATCTTTTCCCACTTCCACTGAGGAATCTTAGTTTGAACCAACAACCAGATGGTTTTTGGTATTCGTCCTTAACCTTGGCACATGTCTGACACTTACTGATATAGTTGGCAATTTCTACTTTCATGTTGGGCCACCAATATAACTTCTTGAGATCATGATACATCTTATCTGATCCAGGATGGATAGAGTATTTAGACTTGTGTGACTCATTCATAATCGAATTTTCTCAATCCTCCAAAACGTGGTACCCAACTCCATTTCTCAATATAGAGTGTTCCATCCGCACGTATTTCAAAATCTTTGTTCATACCACGGAGGTTTTCTTCCTTAACGTTCTCTTCCTTCATTGCTTCAGCTTGAGCATTCAAAATCTGTGAGGGAAGGTTTAAGTCAATTTTCATCATTAAGGCTCGACCTTATAGCGGCTTAATCCTTTCCTTTCGGCTTAAGGAATCTACCACCACGTTCGCCTTTCCCGGGTGATAACGAATTTCACAATCGTAGTTACTCAATAGCTCTAACCATCCACGTTGCCTCATGTTCAACTCCTTTTGATCAAGAATATGCTGTAAACTCTTATGATCAGTGAACACAATGCACTTCATGCCGTATAAGTAGTGTCTACAAATCTTTAGAGCGAACACTACAACTCCAAGCTCCAAATCATGATTAGTGTAGTTTTTCTCATGAATCTTGAGTTGGCAGGATGTGTAAGCTATCACTTTCTCCCTTTGCATCAAAACTACGCCCAACCCTTTGTGCTGACGCGTCACAATAAACCACGATGTTATTTGCGTCCTTCGTAATAGCCAAAAATCTGGCGCACTAAAACAACGTTTGTTTTCATATCTGGAATGCACTTTGTTGTTATTATCCCCCATCAAACTTGACAACTCTTTTTGAGTCAACTTAGTCCATAGGCGTAGCAATACTTGGAGAAACCGTTGAAAAATCGTCAGTAAGACCCACAAGACCCAAAAATTGGCGTATTCTCCATAGGAGTCTATAGGACGATGCCCAATCCGATTGACTCAATCTTACAGGATCACATGAGTGCTCACGATCAATCGACGTGACCGAAAATATACTTTTGGAAGCCAAAAATCACACGTGGAAAAATTAGCCGTACAACTGCCTCTTTTCTAAGTAATTATAAATTAACTTTAAGGGGTTTCTTCGTTTGCCTCTTTGAGCGCTTAGATTAGAATCAAAATATTATCGATGAACACAATCATAACCTTATCTAAAAATGGTTTGCACACCGGATTCATCGGATCCATGAATACCACCGGTGCATTTGTCAACTCAAATGACATTACCTGAAACTCGTAATGAACATAACGAGTCCTAAACGTCGTCTTTGGAATGTCTTCTTCTCAAACTCTAAGTTGATGATAACCTGACCTCAAATCATCTTCAAGTAAACACTTGATCCTGGCAGTTGATCAAACAAATTGTCGATTCTCGAAATTGGATATCGGTTATTCACGGTAAGTTTGTTCAGTTTACGGTAATCTAAATACATTCTGAACGATCTGTGTTTCTTCTTGAGAAACAAAACCAGAGCTCCCCAGGGTGAGGAACTTGGTCTTATGAATCCTTTGTCAGATAGTTCTTGCAGTTGGGTAGACAATTCTTGCATTTTGGACGAAGCTGATCTATATAGGGAACATGCTATAGTGGCTCCACCAGGACTAAGCACTATTTGAAATTCAACTTTTCATGTTGGTGAAAGTCTAGGCAAGTCTTCAGGAAAGACTTCCAGAAAATCCCGCATAATTGGCACGTCTTCAAGTTGCTTCTCCTCCGACATGTCTTCAGTCTTCTTTTCCGTAACTTGTACCAAAAAGACATGGCACCCTCTTTGAATATATTTCTAGGTCTTGGTGCATGAGATAATGCTCAATCTCGAATTACTCACACCGTCGCTTCCATCTCCTTGAATCGTCAACACTTCATCTCCTTAAGGAATCCGAACAATCTTTTTGTCACAGGCGATCACAGTATGATATTTTGACAACCAATCCATACCAAGGAAAGAGGTCCAAAAGTAACCAAGTTATACGGGCATTAAGTCTATACTGAATGGATGATTTAGCAAATTTAACATACACGCTCTAATTATAGTATCGAATCCTACGAGTCTCCCGTCGGCTAACTCAATAGGGTATGATATTCGTTTTTATAACACGTATCAAACAAATAACCCTCAAATATATATAATGTATATATTTATAAAAATACATATACGTATACGTAAGCTAAGTATCTTACAAATTATTCTTAGGAAAGAATAATAAGTAATCAACACAGTTCTGTGTCTCCTCGGTGAGAGGTAATGTGAAATTTTACGATTATGTCGGGAATCGAGCTTGAATGTCATAAAAGATTTGGATTTGGTTCCTAATTATAATAATGCAAATGGAAAGTAAATGAAAGGCAAGCTAATCCAAAAAAACACAATTAAAACTTTAAGCACGAAAAACGTTAACGAGAATTTATAAAACGCGACATATAAGCAAATAATTCAAATTTTAACCCTACAAACTCAAATTTAATTTCTAAAAATCCTAAATGACTAAAAATAATTTTAAGAAAAAGAATTTTATTTTTTTTATTTTTGTTTTATTTAATATGAATTTAAAACAGTTTTAATCTAAAAAATGCATAAAAATATTAAACTAAATTATAAAAATCTGAAAAATTCATAAAAAGTACTTTGAACAAATCTAAACTTCGGAAAAATAAAACGGGAAAATAAGCTGAAACAAATAAGCAGTTATAAAGCAAATAAGCTTAAAACCTAAAAAGTCTATAACAATTAAAAGGCACAAGAAAAGAAATGAAAAAGACCCCAAGGCAGTTGGTTAAGTGTTATGTGTGTGAGGCATTGAGTGTGAAAGGGAGAGGTCATAGGTTCGAGTCTTGTGACCATCTCTTTTTACAAAACATTTTATTTTTAATTTCTTTTTGAAAAAGTTATGAAATAAGCAAAAACTAACAACTTTAATAAAAAAGACTTTTTTGACAAAACCTGAAAATAAGCTAGAAAAAGCTGAAAACAAATGACAAATATAAAAATATTGCCCCCTTGTTTTTTAAGGGTTAGAAATAACAAGTTAAAACTAAGAGGAACGGAAGCACTCGAAAAGCTAAAAGAAAAGGAAATAAGCTAAAAAAAAAAACCTCTTTTGACCCAAGAACTAATAAGCATAAAGGAAAACAATAAGCAAGAAAAGAAGCAAAAAGCAATAAGAGCATATAAGACAGCAGGATAAAAACAATGTTAAGGACGTTTGAGAGATTTAAACTAAGATTAAAGGCTAAAGAAAGCTAAAAGAAAAAGCGCTAAAAACCGAAACAGCTGAAAGACCTCCTTAACCCTAAAGATTGAAAAATAGCTGGAACTGAAGCAATAAGGCATAAAAATAAGCTAGAAAATAAGGAAATGAAACCTGACAGACTAAACTATTTATTTTTGGACTTTTTAAGTTTTTATAAGAAACTAAAATGCTATATGCAGGCCTAAAGATAAGCTACCTAATGCTGACTAAATATCAAAATAAGCTTGAACAGATTTAGCCTATATCCTAATGAACAACAAGGAATAAAGATAAGCAACAAAATAAGCTAGAAAACTATTAAAATGCTTAATGTCAGAGGGCATTTAAACATATTATAGGACTAAACCACTGCTCTTAAAACTAGATTAACAGACAATAAAGCACTAGACCTAAGCTGATAAGCTAAGACAGACAAGGCCCTATAACCTAATAACAAAAATAAGCAAGAATTTAGCAAAGCATTTAAGGAAATGAGCTATAAAAGGGATGGTAAAAAAAAGTCCGCATGAGCCGATTAAGATCATCATAATCTAATTATTGTTTTTGGCTTTTTGAAATGAAAAGACAGATTCATAAACTTACTGCTAAGCCTAATTAGCAACTAGAAAACAAATAAGCTGAAACAGTTAACCCCTAGACCGAATGACTTAAAATAGCAACTAAAACTCTATTTGCTAAAAGTTATAGCTTATTAATTTTTTCTAAACTTTTAAGTTGCCTAAAACCTTAAATAAGAACCACTAAACCCAACAAACTACTAAACATAAATGCCACTTAATAAGCTATTCTAAATCAGAAATAAGCAATAGCAACAAACAGAAAAGCAAGAACAACAAATAAGCAGATTTCATGTTTTTATTTTATTTTTTAAAGTTTGAAAATTCCCTATTGCAGCCTTAATATTAAGCTAGTAAAAGCTAAATTGAAAACTCGAAAACTAAAAACAGACGAAGATTACTATCTAATGAGCTTTGAACTATCAAAATCAGACCATAAAACAAACTTAATCTAATCTAATTTGGCTGTTGAAAATGAGACTTTTAAAAAATAGTGAAAATCTACTTGAAAACTTGGATAAAGTTGACTTAAAAATAAAATGGCCAATGCATACTCTATCTAACTCTAATCTACTGCATTATTAGACTCAAAACAATCATACAAACAACACCTAAATGCCACTAATCAAAACCCTAATCAAATAAGCAGAATATTAAACTAGATTATCACAGTTTCAAACTATGAATACAATAAACCATAAACTTGAATTTTAGACTTTAAAAACTGATTTAAACTAACCTGTAGACTAAATTTAAGCTGGTTGAAATTGTTTTAAGGGACAAAAGAAACTTGGCAGCACTAACATAAGTTAGTGCTGCTTATGCCAAACACCCCTTTAAATTTTGGTTTCCCATTTAAAAGCTATAAAAGATCTTAGAAACTCATAAATTTCCAAAATAGATTTAGAACTATGAAAATAAAGGACAGTTAAGCATTTTCCCTAGAGATTAAGCACTAAACAAATAAGCTATGCTAATTAGCTAAAATAACTAAATAGGGACATATTATATGAAAACTTAAGCTAAACTAATCTAAGCCATAAACTAAACTTATTAAGCAACAATAAGGCATAATAAGCATAAATAAGCAACATAAATAAGCAGATAAGCAGAAATAAGCAAAACAGACATTTAAGCTTAAGAAAAGAAAAGGAAGAGTGTACCTTAATCCTTTGCTCTAAACAAGGATTGAAATGCTCTAAGAGCTAATCAACTAGCTCTAGCTTATCAGAGATAAGCTGGTAAGAAAGCAATAAGCCCATCCATGTTTTGCTTATCATCCACAAATTAAGCAATCCATTAAGCATAAGTATTTAAGTACTTTCTATGAAGCTAAATTAACTAAGCTTTATAAAACTGATTAAGTGCTAGTAAAAGAGCTTATGTAACTTCTAATTTCATTGATTAAGCTAAATGACATATAAGAAAAAACAGACTTTATAAAAATAGGATTTAAGAAAACTTGAATATTATTAAAACTTGAAAGATTACATTGCTTTAAAAGGAAATTGCATTGACATTTAAAGTTAAATAAGCTGGAAAATAAGCTAAAACTAAAATTACAGTACTCCTATCACTAATCCTACTCCTAGATGATCATCACTGTGTGATTGGCCTTCTATTTATAGTGAACGATAGATGATTCCAGATGTGAGAGCGTCCAATCCTTTAATCCTCGCTCCATAGATCCAAATCAAACCGCCTCAAAATCCTTTCACTTGGCCCGTGATCTTGATAAACATACACTCCCAACAACCAACGATATCTCTTAGGATTGCCAACATGGCTAAGTTGGATGTCAGAGATGTCAGTGAGCTTCTAGAAGCAATGGAGAACGAGTGTGGATTGGATGAATCATATTTACCCTGAGCGTGTTGTGGTGTAAGTGAAATGGGAGGGAAGAGGTGAAATGAAAAAGATATACAGTAACATTGACTTTGAGTTGACCCTGTGTTTATACCTTGACTTGGGCTCGGGTAATGAACTTGGGTCAGGAATGATGTATTTGATTAAGGGATTTGGACTAAGTTTATTTAATGGGTTTAAGTTAAAGGGTTAATAATTATAACTCTTAATGGGCTGACCCGGCCCATTAAAATGGGTATGCCTTTGGCTTTGATTTTCCGCGCTCATTTTATTCTCGTGCTCGGTTTTGCTTTGTTTTTGTCCTTTTGTGCAATATCCGTCACCTGCAAGACACAATTCATAATACAAACAAATACAATGCATTTTTCTGTATTTATTGGTCATTATTGGTCTTTTTAGCTCGATTTATTAGGTAAAAGGTATGTGTATTTAAGCACATAACAAAATCCCCCAGACTAAGCTATTTCCGTGTCCTCACGCAATGTCATAAATACAAACTTAAAAAACCAAAAATTTCAACCCCCTTAGACTAATTACTTCGAAAAGTAGCTAAGTGTTCATCTAAGGGAATTAAAAAATCACTTAGTTTCGAAAAGCCCCCTGTTTTACCATTTTTATGCATTTATTATTATTATTCATACATATCATAACTTTAAGGAACAAGAGACACTAAAAGGATAAATTCATCGTACTTGATTTTTCACCCGCCCCAAACAAGCGTAAAAACGAAATCATTGTTAAATACAAGTTAAAATGCTAACACTACTCATAAATGCTAATTGTGGATGCATTGCTACTTTTCGCTCCCTTATTCCTAGATCCTCTAAAGATTTTATTAATATTATTTGTGACAAGTAAATTAATGTCTTATTCATATAAAGTAAACCTGGTTTAGACCACTATTAGTTTGAAATCCTTTCCTAAAGAGACGATATGGTGAGAATAAGGTCCACATTAAGGTTCTAATTTCGCATGATTTAGGGGTTATCCTTTTTAGATAACCCCGGAGTCGAAATTTGGCTTTATTATTATTATTATTGCAACATTATTAAACCTCGGTCCTTTAAACAACTACCACATCGGTATGCGAGCCGATCATGGTCCAGGAGTCTTATTTCGACCTCGGTAATCCTCCACCTTTTAGAAGGCTGCAACATCGGTTGTGAGCCGGCAAGATGCAGCAAACTTTTTTCAGTCTCGGATTATTACTATGTGCCTTATTTAGAAGACTGCCACATCGGTTGTGAGCCGGCAAGAGGCACTAAACTTTTATCAGCCTAACCAGTTTTTATTATTATTAATTACCTCCACCCTTAAACGACACCACATCGGAGTGTGAGGCCGGCAAGAGGTAGTGGTCTTATTTTTTCGATTCGGTTATTACATAAGGTTTATTATTTATTATTAGTTAGCCAAATAAGGCCTAATGGTCTTTGTAGCAAACTAGACATCAGGGCGTCTAAACCGACAAGACCCGGGAGCGTACCACGACACTAACAAAACCTCGATGTGTACCTTAATTTCACCAGAAGGAATCTCTATGAAGGGATTTAAACTAAGAATCGCAAAAACCTAAGTAACCTTATTTATTCAACAATTTTATAAAGTTTATTAAGCTGATGAGAGCAAAAAGTCACAATTAACCTCTATGAGCCTTAAAGAGATCCAACTACTCTATGTTTAGCATCTAACTTATATAAAACTTTATCATTTTTTGTTCTTCGCAAATTTAAAATCTTTAATAAAAAGATTCGCGAATGCTTAGTCTAATAAAAACACGCTTTGGCATTTAAAGTCTATCATGGAAACTTGCAAACTCTTGGCTTTTATAAGCTAGAATTCGCATTTTAAAGCTTCTGATATAAGAGACAAGAAAAAGTTTAAATTTATATAAGTTAAGGGGCAAGCTAGAGTGCAACATGCTCAATCAAGTCAAAACTTATTCCTTAAAAAGACAAAATATCGTGTCAAAACACTTATTCTATTTTTGAAAAAAAATTAATTTTGGCATATTTTTGCTATTTTTGGTGTAAAAACGGGGTTACGTGAAGACAAGGCAAATGCAAGTAAGATCAAGTCGAAGGAGCCCCCCATCACTAGACTACATGTTAACATCCGAAGTTTCTCGGATTTTTAAGATAACGTTTTAACTCCCTTTTGACTTTTAGGTCTGGCTTGACTTACAAGAATAACCATCTAAATCACGTTTTCATGGCTCGGACCCTAAAGCAATTCGATGTAAATCGACATTCCAACATCGTTTCAGTTTTTGGGCCGAGACCTGAAACGACCGAAAAGGCTAAAACAACACCGCAAACATTGTTCGAGAACTATATACACGCGGACCACAGATAAACCAATGAAATTGTTTGTATTATCAGTATTTAATTTAATAAAAATATAAAATAACTGAGTCATCATTTTGAATTAAAAGCGTTGCAGGATAACGCGAATATCCAGTTGAAATCCAATTTATATTCGGGAACAAGACGAAACCCCGGTTCACAGAAATGAATAACACAATTTTATAATATTATAAAATATTTATGAAATATTATCAAGCGAATACTCATTTTTATCAGAAAAATGATTTGGAAAACAATGGCGCAAGTTTCGAGATTTGAATAATTCGTTAAGTCATTCAAACGAGTCCCGAACCACTTTTATCAAAAAGTATATGAAAAAGTTACACATTTTAACCCCCTTCCTATTTGTAAACTTGTCACATTGTCTTATAACTTTTTAAAATATAATTTTTTTTTAAACTTTCATTTCATTTTCCATCTTTATACACACACACACTCTTCCAAATTTCTCTCTCTCCCCCATGATCTCCGGCTGCCGGCCGGCCACCGCCGCCGCCGTCGCGCCACCGCCGGAAAACTTTTCCGGCGGGATTTTTCCGGCGAGCTCCAACATCCCTCCTCGTCGATGGATCTACCCGATTCCCATGGGCACGCGCCTCCACGCGCCACCCACTGCCATCTTGTCACCGCCACCGCCACCCTCTCACAGCCACCACCAGCAACACCATCATCACCTCACCATCGTCACCATCCTCGTGTCACCACCATCTCGACATCAACACCAAACCACCACCATAAAGGGGTGTTTGTTTTCGGGACAGCCGGGTCCACAGGGGTGGTTGTTTACGTGATATGAAAGCCACAAGGGTACGTTTGGTTTTTATTCTATTCAGGGGTGTTTGTTTCAGTGGTTAAACAGACCACACCACCAAGGGTGTGTCTGGTTCGCTTTTATAAGCCACGAAGGGCGGGTTCGAGGTGTTCATAAGCACCAATGGGTGCGTTGTTTTTGGTTCGTATACACCCACCAGGGTGCGTTTAGGTGGTTATAACACCATAAGGGGGTGCGTATGGTTTTTGAAAAAGCACCAAAGGGTGCGTTTGTCATGGGTTTGCCGTGAACCACCTCCATAGGGTGCGTTGGGTTTATGGCAGCCGCCACCGGGGTGCGTGTGTTGGCTGTCAAACAACCGGGAGTGTGTCGGGTTTGGTTTGCAACAAAAGGTGTGGTTGGTTGGCTGCCACCACAGCCGGGGTGTTTGGGATATGACCAGCATAGGGGGTGTGTTTGTTGGTTCGGCTTATTAACATCCGGGGGGAGGGGTGTCGAGTTGGCTGTGGACAGCCGGGTATAGCCGGGTGCGTTTTGTTTGAGATAAGCACCACAAGGTGCTATTCGGTTACAAGCATTAATGCATCTAGGTGCGTTTTGTTTTCTTATTTAGGGTGCGGTGGGTTTTAGAAACGACCCACAAAGGCGTTTGGTTGCGAGACTCAAGCCGCAAGGGGGCTTTTGGTTTAAGACAAGCCAAAGGGTGTTTGGTTGAAAACTGGGAAAACACACTAGGAGTGCGTTGGGTTTTGTGTGGTTTTTTAGCCGACTAGGGTGCGTTTGGAGATATAGTTCACAGATAGCTGGCATTTGGCTTGTTGTGGGTGAAGACATCAAAGAGGCGTTTGGTTTAAACGGTAAATGAATAAGGTGCGTTTGGCTGTTACAAGTAAAAAGGGTGTTCGTATTGGTTTGACTCCACGTAAAAAAAAAAAAAAGTTTCGTCTGTTTGTTTTTATAGATCAAAACAACAAATGAAAAATAACGAAAGGTTGTTATAAATATTAAAAACCGGACAAATATTTATTGGTGTTATAATCGTTAAATAAATAATAATTAATTTACTAAAGGATTAAAGAATATAACTAGATATAATAGGTATGTTATATCAGAAACGCGGAACATTTGAATATGAATCGCTGATAATCACAAAATCTAATATA
Source organism: Tanacetum coccineum (assembly GCA_026074375.1). NCBI lineage: Eukaryota > Viridiplantae > Streptophyta > Magnoliopsida > Asterales > Asteraceae > Tanacetum > Tanacetum coccineum. Next base: position 43,927 of record BQNB010012450.1, read on the forward strand.
TATATATATATATATATATTGATTTAAAGGAAAATGACGAGCTTTACGGAAATGGAAAACGATATATATACAGGAATTTCATGGCGAAGTGTACATAACTTTTATATTTAGTAATGTTTTACTAAAAGTTTATATTATTGTATAAAACGATGAAAGGGGCCTAAAGTTATTATTTTAAAATTATTAAAGAGTAATAAACTATAAACAATACCTGACAACGGACAAAGCATATTTTCACATTAAGACGACGGTTTCAACACGATTGTCAAAGAAACGAAAGATCTTTTAATAAAATATTATAATATTTATAATGGTTATAAACGATTAATCAACATCGGTTTTGATGATATTTAAACAATTAAGAACAGTTGTCTGCTTATTTAAAGTCTGTTATCAATTGAATTGCGTCGAAATAATTAGGTTTAATTAATATTCACAGATACATTTTTAATAATTAACTTGCAATTATTATATACTTTTCATAAATCTTTGGATTAATTGTCCTTGTGATATAACTCACGGTATGAAGCATATAAGGGTTATTTTTCATATGTAATATATAAAGTATATATATTACACACATTTGGGAGATATTCTTAGAATTTTTGTATTAAACAAAACCACCAAATCATTACAATGTATTAATCTAATCTTTATCAACGGCGTCGCTTGACATAACAATTCACAGCGGAAACCCAGATCCATTATCCTAGGTAGTGGGAACTTAGCCGTTAAATTAGTTCAACTACTTGATCAACCCGCTTCGTCTCTGTTTCGTATCTGTGCATATAATGCCTATCAGCCAATCTTTCTTCATGCATCAATGTGAGTTTCAAACGCCGCTTTATTTCAATCTTTGAATGTTTATAAACCCCGCGAGGGGAAGACATCTTGTCCTACAAATCTCTTTCTTAACTGTGTTATCTTATAACAAATGATTGTTTTGAAAGGAATTATAGTTCCTATAAGCCTTCCCTGTTACTCTTTTCGATGTAACGGTTATATTAAGTATTTTGGGATGAAAATATGCATCGTTTTATAAATGGACACAACATGCCTTGTTTTATGAATTGGAAAACGCAATATTGATTACATTTTGCCTAAGTAGCGTAACCCAATAAGTCACATGACATAAACTGTTCAATTGCAGAATTGGATTGGGAATTACACTATGTGAGCGCGAATGTATTTAATAGATCTATTCGGAAACGACCATCCCCGTTTTCGGAGTGACTACTATCACCGTGAACGAACGTTATAGCATGTTTCGAATTTAGGCGATGTTAAGGGTTAGAATCCATATGGGCGTAAATTGCAATATACATAGTTTAATTGCAAGAAAGAGCGTCGAGCTTCAGTCAGAGCTTAAGTGTAAATGTAACTAGTTTTGGTGAGATCTGCATGTGTTTGATTAGCACGGGAAAATTCTTGAGGGCGGTCCTACTTATAATAATTAATTTTCGAAAATCAATAGGCACGGTGGGCCAGGGATACACTTTTGGTGACAAAAAAATTTGTCTATGCATTCTTTATAAAAAATCTTTTTGGATAAGATTGTACTTTGGTGACATAAAATTGGTCATGCAGTCTTTATAAAAAGACTTTGGATAAAATTGGTACTTTGGGTGACAAATAAAATGTGTCGTGTATACTTTTATAAAACTATTGGAATTACTGGATGACTACAGTGATTACATTCATATTTAAACTAATCTATGAAACTCACCAACTTTTATGTTGACCTTTTAAGCATGTTTTTTCTCAGAGAAATCTTATATGCTCGATTTCATGAAGTCAAGAGTCCATACATTCAAGCTTTCATTGTGATGCAATAAGGACAAAAGTATATTAAATTCAGTTTTGATTAAATCAACGAGATGTGTTTACAAACGACACATTTTAATCGTTCTCTTGATCTAGCCCTGTGTATTATGAAGTAGCACCCCATTGGTATTCCGCTGCATATTGTTGTACTTTTGGGGGTGTTACCAGATTGTAGCAACACTCGCTTTATAGAGAACTAGGTTGCATATTTTACCCTAGACTATAACAGTTTTCACAAACATTGCATCACAACAAACATTTTGCAAAGTGCATACACGCTACTTGCTTATGTGCTTACTTACGTGCGCTGGTAAGTGCTTACGTGGCATACATATATATAATATATATATGTGCTTGCATTCCTTTCGCGTGTATCGTACGCTTATTTATATAATGATTATTATATAAATACTAGAATATTTTAAGACATTGTGGTTTGCACAATGGTCTCATTCTACTACGTCGACAATGTAGTTAGACAATGGTCTCATTCTACCGTCAATATTGAGTTTATTCATGGTACTCATCTTGCTTCAGTAGACTTGTTCATTTACAATGTCTCATCTGGCGTCTTAACCATTGTTGTTTTGACAATTGTCTCACCTTGCTATCTTGAGACATTGTTAGTTATACAATGTTCCTCATCTTGTTTCTAGACATTGTGAGTTGCACAATGGTGTCATTCGTCCTCGGCATTTGTAATTAACAAAAACAATGTCCTCTTAAGACATTAATTTTCTCATAGCTATATCATATTGTATTACGCGAAGACCTTATAATTTTTAGTTGCATGATTATGTCTAAACCTAAGAAGTACGGGCGTGTATAGCGGGACGTGTAAAGGAAGAATTTTATATGATATTTGCTATGTTGACTATCAGCGAACTTTTATCTGTTTACCTAACCAGAGGATACTTAGTCAATCTTGAACTCTAGGTCCATATTTTTGGTAAGTTTTTACTCCCTGTCTCCGAAGACGAGTTTGGAACGCTCGTCCCATACTCATTAAAGCACATGCATCGTCATGTCATCCATCATCTTGAAAGTTATGGGGGCACCGTATTGCATCGGGAATTATATAAGTAGGATGATTTTATTATATGTTTATTGTAAGGATTGGGTACGCCTCTTCATTATAGACATAAATGTAAATCCCCGAACCAGAAGTTTATCGTTTTCTTACGTAACATAAATTAGGACGCTCCTTTATGTAAGTAATGAATTATAAAGGAAGTGGCTTAATAGTATCCGATATGACACATATAACCTAAATTCGAAAATCGCCAAAATCTTTAAAATGGGTCCTAAAACACAATCGTATCTACCCACTCGGCAGAATCTTTAAGGCCCACCTGGGACTACCTTATCTCATTCTTGAGTTATACTCTTGCCATTGCCAATCCTCGTGCATTCAGCAACTGTTAGTGGAGCTAACAGAATCTTTGTTACACAAATTGATCTATTGACTGATTCATTGAACTAACGACTGAGTACCATAATCCCCGTCTTATCGCATATAGTCTCTCTAGCGAGTCTCCTCTCATTTATTTAAACTTGAGTCGGATATTGTTTTCTTCGGAGGTCCGCACCCTCTCTGCATCCCACCCGTATTTATAGTTATCCGTCGTTATGGGCGCTGTTTTGGTCCTGGAGGGTCCCAATCGTACAAACTTTATCAAATAAGTGATAAACCCAAACAAAATAAGCATATATCGATATAGTATTCAGTTAAGATCTCATCGCAGACTAACAGTACACCAACTTTAAGTCAAGAGACTAATTAAGTACTCTGCCAAGTAAGTTGGGTCCTTTACATAGCCCATAGTTCACGTTTAGATAGAATTATCAAACCGTACCAGATAGTAGAACGGAAGACTATGTCCTCGGACATATAGAACTTTATACAAACATACTCACACGCGACTACACTTTCTCCTTGAATGAGTTCCGTATTACGAGGCTTTCTTCATAAAGCGTTTATACCAATGAAAACCTTGAAACGATGTTTCCCTAAGATACCTATTCAATGGTTTGGATAATCCTGGTCAACCCTATCAAATTTATGTATACTTAAGAAGGTTTCGAAACACCAGAAAGTGCTGAATTAAGTTATGAGCGTCATGTGCAATAATGGCTTAGTAAATCTTAAGTAGCTTGTTCCTAGTCACACTAAGCGGATAACACAGATTTAATCTCGGGACGAGATTTCTTTAAGGGTAGGTACTGTACCATCCCCCCGAGAGATTTCGGATTTTTTAAGATAACGCTTTTACCCCTTTGACTTTTAGTCTGCTTGACTTACATAGAACAACCATCTAAATCACTTGTCCATCATTCACGCTCGGACCCAAAGCAATTCGATGTAAAAGACATTACTCTGACAACGTTTCAGTTGTTGCCCGAACCGTAAACGTCCGAAAATGGCTAAACAGCACCGCAAATTTTTTTCGAACATATATACGACGCGGACTACACAAAAACAATTAAATTGGTTTATAATTATCAGTAGTGTTACAATTAATAAAAATATTAAATAAATTTGTCATATTTTAATTAAAATTCCGGATAACCGAATATTTGAGTTGCAATCAATTTTATTTCGGACCAAGAAACGAACACCGGTTCACAAAATGAATACACATATTTCTTATTAAATATATAAATATTTAACGAAACAGTATCAAGCAATACTCAGTGTATCAAAAAATGAATTTTGGAAAACAATGGCGCAAGGTTTCGAGATTTGAATAATATTCTTAAGTCATTCAAAAACAGTCCCAACCTCTTTTATCGAAAAGTATATGAAAAAGTTACACATTCTACCCTCAACTATTTGTAACTTGTCACATTTCTTATAACTTTTAAATATAAATAAAAAAATTATAACACTTTCATTTCATTTCCATCTTTATACACACACACAACTTCCAAAATTCCCTCTCGCTCCCCCAGGATCTCCCTGCGGCCGGTTCCACACGCCGCCTGCCGTCGCGCCAACCCCGCCGGAAAACTTTCCGCGAGTTTTCACGGCGAGCTCCAAACAATCCCCTCCTCGTCGATGATCACCCGATCCCAGGAGGCACGCGCCTCCTACGCGCCACCCCACTGCCATCTTGTCACCAGCCACCCCGCCACCACCTCAACAGTCACCGACCAAGCAACACCAGCATCACCTCTCCAGCGCACCATCCTCGTGTCACCACCATCGGACATCAACACCAAACCACCTACCATAAAGGGGTTTTGTTTCGGACAGCCGGGTCCCACAAGGTGGTTTTTTACCGGATATGAAAGCCACAAGGGTACGTTTGGGTTTTATGTGTTTTTTTCTTATCAGGGGGTTGTTTCAGGGTTAAAAACAGACCACAACCACCAAGGGTGCGTCTGGGTTCGCTTTTAATAAGCACGAAGGCGGGTTCGAGGGGGGCATAACACCAATGGGTGCGTTGGTGTTAGTGGTTCGTATACACCCCGACACCAAGGGGCGTTCGGTGTTATAAAACACCATAAGGTGGTGCGATGGGTTGTGAAAAAGCACCAAAGGTGCGGTTGCGTGTTTGCCGGAACCACCTCCTTAGGCGGCGTTGGTTAATGCCCGCCACCTACACGAGGTCTGCGTGTGTTGGCTGTCAAACAGCCGGGACAACCGGGAGTGTGTCGGGTTTGGTTTGCAACAAAAGGTGTGGTTGGTTGGCTGCCACCACAGCCGGGGTGTTTGGGATATTGACAGCAGGTAGGGGGTGTGTTTGTTGGTTCGCTTTATTAAACTGCCGGGGAGGGGTTCGAGTTGCTGTGGACCACCGTATAGACGGGGCTTTTTTGAAATCAGCACACACAAGGTGCTATTTGATTCAACAGGAAGCACCGAGGTGCGTTTTGGTTTCTTATTTAGGGTGCGTTGGGTTTAGAAACGACCCCCATAGGGCGTTGGTGTTAGATAAGCCGCACGGGACTTTTGGTTTTAAGACAGCCAAAGGGGTTTGGTTGACTGTGAAAACAGCGACTAGTGCGTTGGGTTAGTGGTTTTTAGGTGACGAGGTGCGTTTGGATATAGATTCAGCAGCTAGGCTGCGTTTGGCTTGGTTGTGGGTGAATAACATCAAAGAGGGCGTTTGGTTTAATGGGTAAATGAATAAGGGTGCGTTTGGCTGTTACAACAGAAAAGGGTGTTCGTTTAGTTTGTACTCCACGAAAAAAAAGGTTTCGTTTGGTTTTTATATATCAAAACAACAAACGAAAATAACAAAAGGTTGTTATAAATATTAAAACACCCGACATATTTTATTGGTGGTTATAATCGCTTAAAAAAAATATAATATTTACTAATTGATTTAAATTAGAATAAATTATATATAAATCTATGTTATAATCTAGGAAACAGCGACATTTGAGATATTGGAAACGCAGATAAGCACAATAGAAATATAATTGATTAAAGGAAAATGACGACGTTACGAAATGGAAAACGATATATTATTCAGGAATTTCATGGCGAAGTGTACAAACTTTTATATTTATTATTTTTTACTAAAAGTTTATATGAAATTTATAAACCGATAAAAAGGGCCTAAAGTTTAGTTTAAAATAATATAAAGTATAACTATAACAATAACCTACTAAACGGACGAAAGCTATATTTCCACAATGAAACGACTGTTTTTAGACAACGATGTGTCAAAGAAACGAAATATATTTATAAAATATTAATTAATAGTTTATAATGGTTATAAACGATTAACAACATCGTGGTTTAATTTTATACATTAAGACATTTGTCTGCGTTTATTTAAAGGTCTGTGTATCAATGGAATTTGCGTGTCGAAATAATTAGGTTTAATTAATTTATTCACACATTTATAATAATCTCTTTTCACATTAATTATATACTTCTTCATAATCTTTGATAAATTGCCTTTAGTGATTTAACTCACGGTATGGAAAGCATATAAGGTTATTTTTCATATGTAGTATATAAAGTATATATATTTAAACCTTTGGGAATATTCTAAATTTTAAGTTATTTAACCAACCATCCATATCCATTACAATGTTAAATCTAAATCTTTACCAACGCGTCCGCGTTGGACATAACAGATTCACACAGGAAATCCAGATCATTATCCTAGTTAGTGGGACTGTAGCCCGTTATATTTATTCAACTACTTGATCAAGCCGCTTCGTCTTCTGTTCGTATTGTGCATATTAGATGCCTATCTGCCAATCGTTCTTCATCATCAATGTGAGTTCATAACCTCGCTTTTCAATCTTTTGAATGTTTATAAACCCGCGAGGGGGAATACATGCTTGTCTACAAAACTCCTACTTCTACTACGGTGTTAACCTATAACAATTGATAGTTTTTATAGGATATTATGAGTTCTATAGCCGCACTTTTTACTCGTTTTGATAACGTTATATATATTTTTGGGATGAAAATAGCATCGTTTATAATGGACACAACATTGCCTTGTTTTATAATGGGACGCAAGTATTGATTACATGTTTGCCCTAAGAGCGTTGATACGCACCCATTAAGTCCCCATGTCAAAACTGTCAATTTGCATAGATGTTAGTTGGAATTACAACGATGTGAGCGCTTGTTATATAATAGAATCTATTCGGACGAACCTCCAGTTCGAGTGACTAGCGACACCGTGAACGAACGGTATAGCATGTCTCGAATTTAGGATGTTTAGTTAACATCCATATGGCGTAAAATTGCAATATATAGTTTAATTGCAAGAAAGATCGTCGAGCTTCAGTGTCATGAGCTTAGTGTAAATGTAATCTAGTTTTGTGAGATCTGCATGTGTTGCATTATCACGGGAAAATTCTTTGCGTCCTTCCTTAATAGTAATTATTTTTTCAGGAAATCAATAGGCACGGGGTGCCAATACACTTTTGTACCATAAAAATTTGTCATGCATTCTTTATAAAAATCTTTGGGATAAGATTGGTACTTTGGGTGACATAAAATGTTCATGCATTGCTTTACAAAAATCTTTGGGATTACAGATTTGTACCTTTGGGTGACATAAAATTTCCGTGTAATTTTTATATAAATCGTTGGGATTACTGTGATATAACAAGTGTATTACATTCATATTTAAACTAATCTATGAACTCACCAACTTTATGTTGACCTTTTTAAGCATGTTTTTCTCAGGGAAATTATATGCTCGGATTTCTTGAAGTGCATTGGAGTCCATACATTCAAGCTTTTCATTGTGATGCAATTATGGGACAAAAGTATATTAAATTCAAGATTTTGATTAAATCAACGAGATTGTTTTACAAACGACACATTTAGAGGTCGTTCTCTTGTATCTAGCGCTGTGTATTATGAAGTAGCACCCCATGTGGTATTCCGCTGCATTGTTGTATTTTTGGGGGTGTTACACTACACATTGTCCTCAATGTGAGACTGTCACCCCCATACAAATTTGAAGGCATAATCTAAATATTAATAGGTCTCTACGCAAATCTAAAGCCGTTTATTAATTATGCTAATAGATAAACGTTAATCAATAAGATCTAAGATATCGGATTCTGATTCGTCAATAATATATATATATAATATATAAGCAAACACTCAACCAATTACCTTTGACCAAGGCAAGAAGTCAAAATTCACTAAATAAAATATATATGAAACCGGAAGTATGAGTTCCCGGGTCGTTTATCCCCAACGAGGCTGGACTGGAGAATCGATACATTCGTAAGACTGGAGTTTGAATGAGAGAAATGATTTGAGAGTGTGGAAAGCTAAGTTAAACAATAACAAACAAAAACGATTAAGAAAAACCTAAAAATTATGAAATTAAGCTAAAAAACGAAAGCACGAATCCCGAACAAGGGGTCAAAAACCTAAAATCTTCAAAATTGACCCTACAAAGAAATTTTTACTTCTAAACTACTCTAGGGGACTAATAATGAAGAATGAAAAAGACTAGACTGAAAACGGATGTTCGTTTGACCCCAAAAACGATTCAAGACAAAGAATCCGTACCCGGACCGCCGATCTTTAAAATCAAAAGTTTTGAAAATTACCCCACAAAAAGTTGTTATATGTTGCCTACGTAAATTATACTAAAGACAATTTTCTAAAAAAGAAAAATATTTTTTTTGATAATTTTTGAATTTTCTATGAATTTTTAAAACTTTTAACGAAATTAAATTATAAAAAATACTAAAATGTTTTTAAAAATTCTGAAAAATTTTCCTAAATACTGTGCACTACAACTAACCTAAAAAAATAAAACCTCCCAAATTTCAGCTTAAGAAAGAACCGAAATAAAGCAGTAAAACAGCTTTATAGCCTTAAGAGGCTAAACAAGGGTTAAATACTAAACCCCTTGGGACTCTAACGTAGAAGTCTCAAGGGCGCAGCGGTAAGGCTTGGTTATACAAAAGGGGTGTATTGAGGGTGAGACCCGGGTTCGAGTCTTGCTCACCCGGGTTTCCCCCCCTATCTCCCGTTTTTTGTCAAAACCTTTTACAAAAACTTGTTAAGCTCCTTAGCTTAACAATTTTTATAACTACAACCTTTTGAAATTGCTTTATAAAATAACTGGAAAAACGGGCTTAAAAGTGGCAGACTTAACTTTTTCACTATCCCTTAAAATGTTAAAAAGCTAATAAATCCAAATAAGCTTTAACTAAACTAATTAAGCTAAGAATGGCTTAAGGCCAACATAATAAGCACAAATGAAAAGCGTAGTGTCAAAATAAGAAAAAGAAAAATGAAATAAGCCCAAATGCTTTTAAACTGTTTTGCAAACTGTTGGACAAGCCTTTGGGTTAAAGTTAAGCCCCTTAGCCGGTTTTTGAGGTACAAAGTGGCCCACAGCCCTAGACTCTTCCATTAAGCTTCATTAAGCCCCCTAAGCTTATCTTTCCACCAACTCAAAGAACCCTCAATTAACACCGCAAACGGACAGAAAAACTCAAAAAACGAAAAAAAAAAGTGGCTTATCTTCCTTGGCTTTTAAGAACAAATAAGCAAAGGCAAATTACAAATAAGCTGAAATAACTTAATATACAAGCAATATGAGCTACAAGGAACAAAAAAAAGAGTAACTTAACAAACCAAATATAACCAAATTACTGTGATTAACAATGGGTGGGGGGGGGGGTGGGGGTGGGTGGGGCTCACAGACATACTAACTTGAAGTTAGTACGAGCTAGACTTAATCTAAGTCGGCGAGGCTTAACACTAGTTAAAGTAAAGCACAATGCTATTGGCAAAAAAGCAAAGATAAGGCCCTACCCTAATACCTAATAACAAAAACACAAACAAATATAAACCAGCTAAAGCAAACAAATAAGCAGAATAAGCCATTAAGACAAAGGCTTAGGGCTGCAGGCCAAAAAGGCTCTTGGGGTACTTTTAGGGCTTATTTTTAAGTCCTAAAAGTGGGACCCAATGGCTGAGCTTAAAGGGGCTTAAAGCAAACCCTATAAGCTCACTAAAATTGCTTTTTAGAAAGGAAATGGTGAGCTTAATGATGGCTTAAAGGGGTAATCAAAACTGGCTTTAGCACCAGGCGGACCCCTTTTTGACAGATATGAAATGTAAAGAGGCAATTGGCACCGCCTGAAAATAAGCAACCAATTAAGCTATAAAATGAAATAAACACAAAAAGATAAAAGTAACGGCCCTAAAACTACTTATGCTCCAAAAATCAAATCCCTAAATCCTACTTAGCCTTACCTAAAGATGATCAGAAAATGGGGTAGCTGACACTTTTGATGTAACTTGACAGAATTTGACCAAAAACTCATAAGACCAAAGGCTTTCTTAAACTCTCTTTTGACACTTCATTTTGAACTCAAAGCAGACACAAAAGTGATACCTAAATACTTTTTATCTAAAGCTTAGGAAATAAGCTGTTTTAGATAGCACATTTTCACAGACTTGAACCCTCAACACTTTAGTCTTTAAAATCCAACTTTTAACTCTAAAAACTTTTCAAAACAGCTTAATTCTTACTTAAAATTGATAACAAAGTAACCAAATGGCCTGACCCATTGCAAATCCCATTTTGACCCATTTTAGCCACTGTCCCAAACACCCATGTTAAATCTGAAACTGCTTTTGAAAAACTGAATTTAACGAGCTTAAGCAAGAATTGTTTGAAAACAGTAGATAACAAAGGTTTGTTAAGCAAAAATAATAAAAAAGCATACACAAATAAGCACTTAAATAAGTGATATAGTAATAAGCAATTTACAAGGCAAATTTGGCAGTTTTGCATAAAAACTCAAATGAAAGATATAAAAGCATTAAAGAAAGACTATAAGCATAAAAAGCACATAAGCAAGCAAAATAAGCAATGAAAAGGCAGAACTATGAGATAATATGCATATGGAAAATAAGCACAAATTTAAAAGAGAGACTTACAAAGGGTCCAAATGAAAAGGAACCTAAATCTAATCCTAACACCCCTAAGTCCTTATACTTCTGAATTTATATCACCCATGGGTCCATCCCTATGCTGACACCAAGCTTATTTCGTCGTATTTACTTTGAAAAAAGTCAAAATTAATGACTTTATCCTTTTAATCCACAATAAGCATTAATTTAGCTAGAAGATTTAAGGGTACTGGCTTATAGGAGATAACAAAGCCTTACAAACGATTTTTTGAGATTTAGAACAAATTTAAAGAACATTGAAAGGATTTAAAGGAGAACTCGCGAATTTTTTCATATAACTTAAAAAAATGGATTACAATACTGAAATTTAAAGACTTAATTCAACTAAGTTACATAAAAAAGAAAATAAGACTGAAAAATGAGATAGTCTTGAATGCTTCCATGGGATGGGTATTTATACCCGAATTCCAAATTCTTCAATCCTTGGAGATGTGTTTCTTCTGAGAGGTAAAAAAACACATATGTGTTTGTTTGTGTGAGATAGAAGCTTGAAAAGTAGTCTTGGCCCTTGATTCTCCTTTGTGCTTGTTCGGATCATCATCACTACCCTTCATTATGCTCGAAAATTGTGAATTCGCATGATTGGAACGGGGGGGGGGGGGGGGGGCTGTCCTTGGTAAAGTAACGTGAGGTGGAGGAGGATGATGCCATATGGGGTTTTGTTTGGTGTTGCAGGGTAAAAGAGGAGGAGAAGACCCGTGATGGGGTTGGGGAAAAATGGCCGGAAAAGTTATAAAAAGTGACAGGGTAAAGGTTTGGGAGTTTGACACAATTAGTCCTCCAAGGTGTATGTGTTTGTTGCATCACACGTCCTTGTGTTAAATGTATTTTGGGGACTTGGCTGAAACAACCCTTGAGGGTTATATGCCCTTTTTGCATCACATCGTCCCTTGTGAGTCATAGTTTTTTATTAGGGACTTGCAGACTTGGCCCTTGTGGTTAATACTTAGGGCATTGTCAGTTTTTGAGCCCTTGCAAGTAGTTTCTTCTTTGTAATATATAACTTTAGGATTGGCAATTTTGTCCCACAAGTTATATTTTTCCTGCTTCGGCTTCTCGAGTTGACGATACTCTTGTCGGGTTGACTTTGAACCTTTGAACTTTGACTATTCGGTTTGACGTTTTGGCATCGTCTTTTCACACATTTCCAATTCCTGCTTAGTTTTGTCGTGCTTGGATTGTTTTTTGTCCTTTTCTTTGGAATATTCCGTGTCCCTGCTACAACACAAATGCAAAACAACCAGATTTGGGCAATTTCTGTCTATTTTTTGGTCTTTAAAGCTCATTTTTATGGGACCAAAGGATGTGTATTTAACACCATACCAAATCGCCCCCCATACTAAGGTAGTGCCGTGTCCTCACGCAATGCTATGAGAAGGTAAACAGTTACGAAAACTAAGAATCTTAATCCCCCTCGAAAATAGCTAATGCTCGTCAAGGGAACTAAAGAATCAATACGCGACAAGTATGTTTTCACCATTTTTTATCTATACACTGACTCGCCTATAATTTGGATTTCCTTTTTCTTTTCTCGACACCTTGATGACTTTCCTTTATTTTATTCAACACTGGGGTCAATAGAATGAGAAGCGTCCATATAAAATACTAACGGATGTTCTGAATGAATAAATTCATCGTCCCCACGGCTGTTTTTCACTATTTCCAAACCAAGCAATTAAACAAGATCATTTGTAATAGAATCTAAATCAAGCACTTCATACTTACGACTGTGAACTTTTACATCCCAACATGAATAGATGATTTTAAAAGTGTGTACGCATTGTTAATCTCAACCAAGAACAACTTATTCTCTGTAGTCAAATGCAAGATATCAAGGACTCAAAGCACAAACGTATGAGGTCCTTGTACTAAACTGATTTTAAAGAACAAAATTGTTAAAACTATAGAACTGTTTGCATATACTTCATAAGGTCTTAAAGCTAGGAATGCCGTTGCTTAGTTTGAACACACTAACCTAGGCCTCGCTCTCCCGATAGTAGGATATCACAAAAACCAAACGACCGTGTTCTTAATTTGAAAACCCACCCCGTTGCTACTGTGGGAAATCACATCAACACCTTCTTCCTAAAATGGCTCGATATGTCTTTAGTCTTGAACCTCACCTAACCCGCTTCTCCTGGTGAGATATCACTACACAATTTGACCAAATCCCTAAAGTAAAATGTCTTAGTTTGAACCCCCACCTCGTTGTTACGAGTGGGATATTCACACACATCTTTACCTCGTTCCATATAATCTAATGTTCTTCATTGGCATAATTTCAATATTCATGCATTTTTGCATTCATATTTCATTGATGCTTCTTTGGCATTTTAACTTTCAAATTACTAAGAACAGAAAAATCTCGCTTTAAAGAATCAAGTTACAAATTTGAAGCTTTTTCTAAAAACATTGATTGACTTAGTTGAATTGAAATGAGCACGTATATGATTAGGTGGATTAAACTAAGGAGAAAAAAACCACAAGTATACGCATAGAAGTTTAGAAACCTTGCTCACCATAATCTTATATTTAACGTCTATCAACTTCTGTTCTTTCACCTTATTATAAATTCGAAGGGCGATAGAATTCGTGAAAGCGTTAGCCTACAAGCGATAATGGAGGAACTAGCTAGGCTCAACACTAACCGATCGAGTCATAAATTTATTCTCATTCTACCATTAGGAAGAGTCAAAACTGAATCAAAACACTTTTTTATGTTTTAAAATGTCTTTTTGAATTTTTTTTTAAAGCTGAAAAATTTTAGTGGTGAAAAACTGGATTGCGTGAGTACAACGACTGCAAGGCAAATCAAATCGAAGATTTCCCCCCCATACTAGAACTAAACATCGTCCTCGATGTTCAAAAGAGGTTCCCGGCAAATCTAAAGGCCGTTATTAGTGTGCCAAAAAGATAAAACTTAGTCGATTATATTTGGATACTGGAGTCCAAAAGGAAGCTGAGGTATGGAAAACTCCTTGTGGATACTAACTGCGAGCACAGAGATCTCACAATCCGATAATCCGGGACATTCAACCCAAACACACAAAACATGGACCAAAACACGGGTAATGGAAAATGTATAGCCTCCTCACACAAAAACACTTATTTATGAATACTATTAAAAGGCAAGGGGTGGCCTCCCACGAAGCGCTTGTTTTAATGTCGCTATGCTGTGACCCTCCCTTGAATTTATTTGGTCCCATGGGGTACCGTCGGAGATTCCGGACATAACCTCGGTTTGGGATGTCCCCTACCAAAGTAGTGTTTTTCAAAAACGATGACCATTCACTTTGAATTCCTTTGGCCCGAAGTTTTGGCATAACTCATAGTGCCATATGAAAAACATGGTTACGTGAATGTCCACGCCAGCGGTCTTAAGCTTGCCCGAGAAAATCTTCATTCTAAGTTAAGAGGAGGACTTTCGATCACCGACGTTGAAAACGCCATTTTTGATCTTGGAGTCCATGGATTCTCTATTGTTTTCTCTTTGTAAATCAAAGAATTTTCCCTTAGCATGATCAACGAAGTCAGTAAGTTCGTTGAGCTGAACTTTCCTGTGATCACCCGCGGTATTGATAGCAAAGTTTTGTATGCTTAAAGGGCCCAGTAACTTTGTGCTCCAACGCAAATTCGGTAGAATGACATGCCTTTCCAGAGACAAGCTTTGGTACGGTGTGCAACCCGATGTGGACAAACTGGATGACTGCTCTCAGGCCTTTCCGTACAGCTTACAAAACACCCATCGGTGCACTCCGTACAAGAGTGTCTATGGAAAGGCATTTTCATCTACGATTGATTGGAGCACAAAGCTTACTGGGCCCTTAAGCATAACAAACTTTTAGATATCAAAACCGCGGGTGATCACAGAAAGTTCAGCTCAACGTACTAAATGAACTTCGTGATCATGCCTATACAATTCTTTGATTTACTAAGAAAAACAAAAGAAGCCATGTCTCCTAGATCAAAAAGCGCTTTTCAACGTCGGTGATCAGTCTTCTCCTCCTCTTTAACTCTAGATGAAGATTTTCTCGGGCAAGCTTAGACCCGCTGAGTGGACCATTCCACTGGAACCCAAGTTGTTCCATATGCACTATCGAGTTTATGCCAAAACACCGGGCCAAAATTTCAAGTGAATGGGACCATCGTTGAAACACCTACTTTGGAGGGACATACCAACCAGGTTGGCCGGAGCTCCGACGTTTTCCCCATGACCAATAAATCAAGGGACGGTCAACAGTGCGACCTTAAACAAGCCCCTTCGTGGAGCAACCCTTTTGTCTTATCAATAGTAGTAATAAATAAGTGTTTTTTGTGTGAGAGGCTTACATTTTCCCCTTACCCTGTTTTTGTCCAATTTTTGTGGGTTTTTGTGGTTGTATGTCCCAGGATTACTCGGAATGTGAAGACTCCGTGCACGCAGTATCCACAAGAGGTTCTCAGCCTCAGCGTCATTTGGGAATCCAGTAGCCAAATATAATCACTAACGTGTTGATCTTTTGCACACTTAATAAACGGCCTTAGATTGGCGTAGGAACCTCTCTTGATACATCAGGACGGTTGTTAGTTCTATATGGGGGGGATCTTCGATTATGATTTTGCCTGCATCGTTGTTATCACGCAATCACCGTTTCACCACTAAAATTTTCAGCTTTAAAAAAAAAATTTCAAAAAATATTTAAAAAATAAAAATAAGAGTATTTGTCCACATTTTGACTTTCCTAATGGGTAGAAATGAGAATAATTTTTGACATCGATCGGGCGGGTTGAGCCCTAGCTAGTTCCTCAACTTATCCTGTAGGCTAAGCGTCACAATTCTATCGTTCGAATTTTTAATAAGGAGGAAAAACCAAGCAGTGCTAGAGTTAAATATAATTTATCGTGCTGAGCAAGAGTCCTCTAAAACTTATATGAGTAACTTGTGGCTTTTTTTCTCCATTACTTCTAATCACTAATCATACGTCTCATTCATTCACTAAGTCAATGCAATGTTTTAGAAAAAAGCTCAATTTTTAACTTGATTCTTTAAAAGCGATGGAATTTTTCGTGTCTATGTAAGTTGAAAGTTAAAATACCAAAGAATGCATGAATAAAATTGAATGCAAAAATGCATGAATAAAGGAAATTATGCCAATGAACATACATTTGATTATATGGAACGAGAAAAGAGTCGTGTCGTGATATCCCACTCCGCTAACAACGAGGTGTGGGTTATCAAACTAAGACATCTTTACTCTAGGAATTTGGTGTTGTGATATCGCAACAAGGAAGCGTGGTCCTAGTGAGGGTTCAACCTAAGACAACCTATCCTCAGCCAAGTTGAGGAAAGAAGGTGTTTGATGTGGGGGGGGGGTGGGGGATTTCCCACTGACGCTAGCAACGGTGGGTTTCAAACTAAGGAACACGGTCGTTGGTTTTATATCCCTTACAGGGAGCGAGGCCTAGGTTAGTGTGTTCAATACTAGACATCGCATTCCCTAGCTTTAAGAACTAATGAAGATATTGCAAAAAGTCTATAGTTAAAATTTGTTCTTAAAAATCAATTACAAGGACCGAATAAGTTGTTGCGTTTGCGTCTTGATTCATCTTGAATTACGACTACAGAAATAAGTTATCTATGGTTGATTACAATGATACACACATTTATATCATAGATTCATGTTGGGAGTTAAAGAGTTCACAAGTCAAGTTGGAGTGCTTAGCATTTAGACGTATATTGACAATTGATCTTGTTTAATTGCTTGGTTGGAACTAGTAAAAAACGAGACGATGAATTTATCCATTCCAGACATCCGTAATCTTTCTATGACGCTTCTCATTCTAGACCCCAGTGTTTTGATAAAATAAAGGAAGCAAACAGTAGTCGAGAAGAGAAAAAGAAAATCCAAAATATTAGGGAGAGTCAGTGTACAGATAAAAAATGGTGAAAACAGGACTTGTCGAAGCTATTGATTCTTTAGTTCCCCTTGACGAACACTTAGCTACTTTTCGAGGGGGATTGAGATTCTTAGTTTTCGTAAATGTTTACTTCATAACATTGCGTGAGGACACGGCAATACCTTAGTATGGGGGATTTTGGTATGTGTTTAAATACACATACTTTTGTCCATAAAAAATGAGCTTAAATGACCAAAAAATAGACAGAAATTGCCAAATATATGTTTGTTTTGCATTTGTGTTGTGCAGGAAACGGATATTCAAAGAAAAGGACAAAAACAAAGCCAAGAACGACAAAACTAAGCACGGATTGGAAATGTGTGAAAAGACGAAGCCAAAAAGTCAATCAAGCCAAAAAGTCAACAGAATAGTCAAAGACAAGAGTCAAAGTCAACTCCGAGAAGCCGAAGCAGAAAAATATAACTTGAGGGACAAAATTGCCAATTCCTAAAGTTATATTACAAAGAAGAAAAATACTTGCAAGGGCTAAAACTGCCAACTGCCCAAAGTATTAACCACAAGGGCCAAGTCTGCCAAGTCCCTAAAACTATGACTCACAAGGACGTGTGATGCAAAAAGAGATATAACCCTCAAGGGTGTTTCTTGCAAGTCCCCAAATATCATTAACACAAGGACGTGTGGTGCAACAAACACATACACCTTGGAGGACTAATTGTGTCAAACCCCCAAACCTTTACCCTCTCACTTTTTATAACACTTTTCCCGCCATTTTTCCCCAACCCCATCACGGGTCTTCTCCTCCTCTTTTACCCTGCAACACCAAACAAAACCCCATGGACAATCATCCTCCTCCACCTCCACTTCCACTTCTACCAAGACAGATTGCCAACATGGCAATTTCACAATTTTTGAGCATAATGAAGGTATGTGAGTGATCGCGAACAAGCACAAAGGAGAATCAAGGGCCAAGACTACTTTTCAAGCTTCTATCTCACACAAACAAACACATATGTGTTTTTTACCTCTCAGAAGAAACACATCTCCAAGGATTGAAGAATTTGGAATTCGGGTATAAATACCCATCCCATGGAAGCATTCAAGATCATCTCATTTTTCAGTCTTATTTTCTTTTTTATGTAACTTAGTTGAATTAAGTCTTTAAATTTCAGTATTGTAATCCAATTTTTTAAGTTAATGAAAAATTCGAGTTCTCCTTTAAATCCTTCAATTGTTCTTAATTCTTGTTCTAAATCACAAAAAATAGTGTAAGGCTTGTTAATCCTCCTATAAGCCAGTACCCTTAAATCCCAATAGCTAAATTAATAGCTTATTGTGATTTAAGGATAAAGTCAAAATTTTGACTTTTTAAAAGTCAAATAAGCCGAAAATAAGCTTGGGTCAGCATTGGATGGACCCATGGGTTGATATAAATTCAGAAGTATAAGGACTTAGGGGTGTTAGGATTAGATTTAGGTTCCTTTTCATTTGGACCCTTTGTAAGTCTCTCTTTTAAATTTGTGCTTATTTTCCATATACTTATTAGCTCATAGTTCTGCCTTTTCATTGCTTATTTTGCTTGCTTATGTGCTTTTTATGCTTATAGTCTTTCTTTAATGCTTTTATATCTTTCATTTGAGTTTTTATGCAAAACTGCCAAATTTGCCTTGTAAATTGCTTATTGCTATATCACTTATTTAAGTGCTTATTTGTGTATGCTTTTTGATTATTTTTGCTTAACAAACCTTTGTTATCTACTGTTTTTCAAAATCCTTGCTTAAAGCTCTTTAAATCAGTTTTTAAAAGCAGTTTCAAGATTTAAAGGGGTGTTTGGGACAGTGGCTAAAATGGGTCAAAATGGGATTTGCAATGGGTCCAGGCCTTTGTTACATTTGTTATCAATTTTAAGTAAGAATTAAACTTTTTGAAAATGTATTTTAGAGTTAAAAGTTGGATTTTAAAAGACTAAAGTGTTGAGGGTTCAAGTCTGTGAAAATGTGCTATCTAGAAACAGCTTATTTCCTAAGCTTTAGATAAAAAGTATTTAGGTATCACTTTTGTGTCTGCTTTGATTTCAAAATGAAGTGTCAAAAGAGAGTTTAAGAAAGCCTTTGGTCTTATCAGTTTTTGGTCAAATTCTGTCAAGTTACATCAAAAGTGTCAAGTACCCCTTTTCATGATCATCTTTAGTAAGCTACAGTAGATTAGGATTTGATTTTTGGAAATAAGTATTTTAGCCGTGACTTTATCTTTTTGTGCTTATTTACCATTTTATAGCTTAATTGGTTGCTTATTTTCAAGGCTGCAATTGCCACTTTACCATTTTCATATTCTGTCAAAAGGGGTCCCCTGGTGTTAAAGCCAGTTTTGATTACCCCTTTAAGCCATCATTAAGCTCACCATTTCCCAGTCTAAAAAAAGCAATTTTTAATGAGCTTAATAGGGTTTGCTAAGCCCCTCTAACTCACCCATTGGGTCCCACTTTTAGGACTTAAAAATAAGCCCTAAAAGTACCCCAAGAGCCTTTTTGGCCTGCAGCCCTAAGCCTTTGGCTTAATGGCTTATTCTGCTTATTTGTTTGTTTTAGCTGGTTTATATTTGTTTGTGTTTGCTTATTAGGTATAGGGTAGGCCTTATGTTTGCTTATTTGCCAAAGCATTGTGCTTTTTTTAACGTTGTAAGCCGACAGACTTAAAGATTAAGTCTAGTGCTTACTAACTCTCATTTAGTACGCGCTGAGGGTAATAAGCTAATCTCTGGCTTATTTGGTTTGTTAAGTTACTCTTTTTTTTGTTCCTTGTAGCTCATATTGCTTGTATATTAAGTTATTTCAGCTTATTTGTAATTTGCCTTTGCTTATTTGTTCTTAAAAGCCAAGGAAGATAAGCCACTTTTTTTTAGCTATATTGATTCTGGCAGTTTGAAGGTGCGTAATTGAGGCTAATGGTGTGTGAAACAATAAGCCTTAGGCTTAGTGAAGCTTATTGGCATGTGGCTAAGGGCCTTGGCACCCCCACTTGGCCTCAAAAACTGCGTAAAGGGGCTTAAAGTTAAACCCCAAAAGGCCTGTCCCAACTGTTTGCAAACAGTTATAAGCACGTTGGCTTTATTTCATTTTTCTCTTTGCTTATTTTTGACTTTAAGCTTTTCATTTGTGCTTATTATGTTGGCCTTAAGCCATTCTTAGCTTAATTAGTTTAGTTAAAGCTTATTTGGATTTATTAGCTTTTTAACATTTTAAGGGATAGTGAAAAAGTTAAGTCTGCCACTTTTAAGCCCGTTTTCCAGCTTATTTTAGAAGCAAATTCAAAATTGTGTTATAAAATAAAAATTGTTAAGCGCAAGGAAGCTTAAACAAGTTTGTAAAAGTTTTGAAAAAAAAAAGGGAGAAAGGGGGAAACCCGGGGGAGCAAGACTCGAACCCGGTCTCACCTCAAGACACCGCCTTTTAATAACCAAGCCTTACCGCGCGCCCGTGAGACTTCTACGTTAGAAGTCCCAAGGGTTTAGTATTTAACCCTGTTTACCTCTTAAGCTATAAAGCTTTTTACAAGCTTATTTCGGCTTATTATAAGCTGAAATTTGGGGTGCTTATTTTCTTAGGTTAGTTGTATGCAAAGTTAATTTTAGGAACATTTTTCAGAATTTTAAAAAAGTTTAGTATTATTTTAGAATTTAATTTCGTTAAAAGTTTTAAAAATTCATAGAAGATTCAAAAGGATTATCAAAAAAAATAGTTTTCTTGTTATAGAAATTGTCTTTAGTCGATATTTACGTAGGTAAAAGACAAAAAACTTTGTAGGTTGTAATTTTTCAAACTTTGATTTTAAAGAACGTCCCGGGTACTGATTTTTGTCTTGACTCGTTTTTGGTCAAACCGACCTCCGTTTTCAGTCAAGTTCGTTTCATTCTCATTATTAGTCCCCTAGAGGTAGTTTAGAAGTAAAAATATCTTTGTAAGGGCAATTTTGGAGAAATTTTTAGGGGTTGAGACCCCTTGTTCCGGGATTCATGCTTTCGTTTTTTATCTAATTTCATAAGTTTTAGGTGTGGTCTTAATCGTGTTTGGTTGTTATGGTTTGAACTTAGCTTTCCACACTCTCAAATCATTTCTCCATTCAAACTCCCAGTCTTACGAATGTATCGATTCTCCAGTCCATCCTCGTTGGGGAAAACGACCCGGGAACTCATACGTCGGTTTCATATATATTTAGTTTTAGTGAATTTTGACTTCTTGCCTTGGTCCAAGAGTAATTGTTGAGTGATTATTGCTTATTTCTTATATATACGATATTATTGTCGAATCAGAATCCGAATATCTCAATCTTATTGATTAACGTTTATCTCTTAGCATAATTAATAAACGGCTTTAGATTTGCGGAGAGACTATTAATATTTTGATATGGCTTCATGATGTATGGGGGTGACAGTCTCACATGGAGGACAATGTGTGTGTAACACCCCCAAAAATACAACAATGCAGCGGAATACCACATGGGGTGCTACTTCATAATACACAGCGCTAGATACAGTGAAGGCCCGTAAATGTGTCGATGAAAAACAATCTCCTGTGATTAATCAAAATCTTGATTTAATAATACTTTTGTCCCATAATTGCATACACAATGAAAAGCGTGAATGTATGGACTCCAAGTGCACTTCAAGAAATCCAGACATATAATTTTTCCCCTGAGAAAACATGCTTAATAAAGGTTCAACATAAAGTTGGTGAGTTCATAGATTAGTTTAAATATGAATGTAATCCACTGTATCATCACAGTAATCCCAAAGATTTTATAAAGAATACACGACACATTTGATGTCACCCAAAGTACAAATCTTATCCCCAAAGATTTTTATAAAGAATGTCCATGACAAATTATCGTCCACCAAAAGACCAATCTTATCCCAAAGATTTTATAACGGAATTGCATGACAAAGTTTTTTATGGCATCCAAAAATGTATCCCCTGGCACCACCGTGCCTATTGATGTTCTGAAAATAATATATATAAGAGGACCGCAAGAATTGTCCCGTGATAAAGCAACACATCAATCTCACAAAAACTAGATACATTTACACTAAGCTATGAGCACTAAGCTCGACATCCTTTCTTGCAATTAAACTATAAATTAGCAATTTACGCCCAGATGATTCTAACCCTAAACAGCCTAAATTCGACATGCTATAACGTCGGGGATCACGGTGATAGCTATCCACCCCGAACGGGAAGGTCATTTCCCGAATAGATCTATTAGAATAACATTCGCGCTCACATAGTGTAATTCCCACTACACTATCAATTGACAGTTCATGACATGGACTTATTGGGTTTAACGCGACGTAGGCAAACATGTAATCAATCTTGCGTCCAATTTACAAAACAAAGCATGTTGTGTCCATTTATAAACTGCCAATTTTTCAATCCCAAAAATAACATTAAAACCTTATCCAAAACGAGTAAAAAGTGAGGCTATAGAACGCATAATAATCCTTTATAACAATCACATTTTATAAGATAACACTCAAGTAAAGAGTTTGAGTAACAAGCTTGTATTCCACCTCGCGAGTTATAAACATGCAAAAGATTGAACTAGCGAGGGTTATTACTCACAATATATGAGAACAGTGGCAATAGGCATCTATAGGAACAATACGAACAGAAGACGAAGCGGCTTAATCAAGTAGTTGCAACTAATCTTAACGGCTAAGTCCCACTAACCTAGGATAATGGATCTGGGTTTCCCGGTGAATTGTTATGTCAACGCGACGCGTTGATAAAGATTTAGATTTTACATTGTAATGATTTGGTGGTTGGTTAAATAAATAAATTTAGAATATTCCCAAAGTGTGTAATATATATACTTTATATATTACATATGAAAAATAACCCTTATATGCTTCATACCGTGAGTTTATACCCAAGGAACAATTAATCCAAAATGTATGCAAAAGTATAGAATAATTGCAATGTATAATCATAGAAAGTGTAATAATTAATTAACCTAATTATTTCGACAGCAATTCAATTGATAACAGACTTTAAATAAAAGCAGACAAATGTCTTAATGTTATAAATTAAACAACCGATGTTGATAATCGTTTTAAACCATATAAAATATAATTAAATATTTTATAAATATAGTTCGTTTCTTGACAAAATCGTGTCTAAAACGTCGCTTAATGTGAAAATATAGCGTTTCGCCGTTGTCAGGTTAGTGTTATAGTTGATACTGTTAATATAGTTTTAAAATATAACTATTAGGCCCCTTTTTATCGTTTTTATTACATATATAAGGAAAACTTTTAGTAAAACATTAGCTAAATATAAAAGTTATGTACACTTCGCCAGAAATTCCTGTATATATTTCTTTTCCCATTTCCGGAAAGGCTCGTCATTTTTCCTTTAAATCATATAATAATATTTGTGATTATCTGCGTTTCCAATATCTCAAATGTCCGCGTTTCCTAGATATAACATAGATATATATATATCGTTATATCTAATTTAAATCAATTAGTAAATATTATATTTATTTAAGCGATTATAACCACCAATAAATATTTGTCCGGTTTTAATATTTATAACAACCTTTTGTTATTTTCGTTTGTTTGTTTTGATATAGAAAAAACCAAACGAAACCGGTTTTTTCGTGGAGTACAAACGAAACGAACACCCTTTTCTGTTGTAACAGCCAAACGCACCCTTATTCATTTACCCGTTAAACCAAACGCCCTCTTTGATGTTATTCACCCACAACCAAGCCAAACGCAGCCTAGCTGCTGAATCTATATCCAAACGCACCCTAGTCGGCTAAAACCACAAACCCAACGCACCCTAGTGCTGTTTTCACAGTCAACCAACACCCCTTTGGCTGTCTTAAACCAAACAGTCCCCTTAAGCGGCTATTAACAACCAAACGCCTATGTGGTCGTTATCTAAACCCAACGCAACCCTAAAATAAGAAACAAAACCACCTATTTGCTTAATGTTGAACCAAATTGCACCCTTGTGGTGCTTATCTCCAAACAAAAACGCACACCTCTATACCCGCTGTCCGACAGCCAACTCGACACCCTCCCCCGGCTGTTTAAATAACCGTACTAAAATCAACAAACACACCCCCCCTACCTGCTGTCAATATCCCAAACACCCCGGCTGTGGTGGCAGCCAACCAACCACACCTTTTGTTGCAAACCAAACCCGACACACTCCCGGTTGTCCCGGCTGTTTGACAGCCAACACACGCACCCCGGTGGCGGCTGCCATAAACCCAACGCACCCTATGGAGGTGGTTCACGGCAAACCCACGACAAACGCACCCTTTGGTGCTTTTTCAAAAACCATACGCACCCCCTTATGGTGTTATAACCACCTAAACGCACCCTGGTGGGTGTATACGAACCAAAAACAACGCACCCATTGGTGCTTATGAACACCTCGAACCCGCCCTTCGTGGCTTATAAAAGCGAACCAGACGCACCCTTGGTGGTGTGGTCTGTTTAACCACTGAAACAAACACCCCTGAATAGAATAAAAACCAAACGTACCCTTGTGGCTTTCATATCACGTAAACAACCACCCCTGTGGACCCGGCTGTCCCGAAAACAAACACCCCTTTATGGTGGTGGTTTGGTGTTGATGTCGAGATGGTGGTGACACGAGGATGGTGACGATGGTGAGGTGATGATGGTGTTGCTGGTGGTGGCTGTGAGAGGGTGGCGGTGGCGGTGACAAGATGGCAGTGGGTGGCGCGTGGAGGCGCGTGCCCATGGGAATCGGGTAGATCCATCGACGAGGAGGGATGCTGGAGCTCGCCGGAAAAATCCCGCCGGAAAAGTGGCCGGCCGGCAGCCGGAGATCATGGGGGAGAGAGAGAAATTTGGAAGAGTGTGTGTGTGTATAAAGATGGAAAATGAAATGAAGTGTTAAAGAAAAAAATTATCTTTAAAATTATAAGAGAAAATGTTGACAAGTTACAAATAGTTATTAGGAATGTGTATCTTTTCATATACTTTTCGATAAAAGTGGTTCGGAGACTCGTTTTGATATGGACTTAACGAATTATCAAATCTCAAACTTGCGCCATTGTTGTTCCAAATCATTTTTCGGATAAAAATAGTATTCGCAATGATAATGTTTTCATAAAATATATTATACATAATTTAATATAAATATGTGTTATTCATTTTGTGAACCTTTCGTCTTGTCCGAAATAAAATTGGATTTCTAACTCAAATATTCGCGTATCCGCGACACGTTTAATTAAAATGATGACTAATTTATTTAATATTTTTATAAATAAATACATGATAAATTAAAAAACAAATTTAATGGTGTTTGTGTGTCCGCGGCGTATAATTGTTCGAAAATTATTGCGTGCTGTTTAGCCCTTAGTCGCTCGTTTCCAGGGTCTCGGGCAAAACTGAAAATTTGTCAGGATGTCTGTTTACATCGATTTGCTTTAGCCGACCGAAAACGTGATTTAGATGGTTGTTCGTGTAAGTCAAGCCAGACCTGAAAAGTCCAAAGGTGTAAAATCGTTATCTAAAAATCCAGAATTCTCGGATGTTACAGTACCTACCCCTTAAAGAAATCTCGTCCCGAGATTAAATCTGTGTTATCCGCTTAGTGTGACTAGGAACAAGACTTAAGATTTACTAAGCCATTTGAACATGACGCTGATAACTTTATTCAGCAATATCTGGTGTTTCGACACCTCTTAATATACATAAATTTCGGCTAGGTTGACCAGGATATCCAATCCATTAGAATAGGTATCTTAGGGAAACATCGTTTCAAGGTTATTATTGGTATAAACGCTTTATGAAGAAATCTCTTTATAGTGAACACATCAAAGGAGAAAGTGTAGTCGCGTGAGTATGTTTGTATAAGTTTCTATATGTCCGAGGACGTAGTCTCGTTTCTACTATCTGTAAGGTTTGATAATTCACATCAACGTGACTTATGGATGTAAGTACCCAACTTACTTGGCAGTACTTAATTAGTATCTTGACTTAAATTGGTGTACTGTTTGTCTGCGATGAGTAATTCAACTGAATACTATATCGACATATGCCTTATTGTGTTGGTCTGATCACGTTATGGAAATGTTTGTACGATCTGGGACCACTCCAGGACCCAACAACAGCAACCATAATGACGATAACTATAACAAACGGTGATGGGATGCAGAGTGTGGACCCTCCGAAAAACAATATTCCCTAGAATAAAGTTTAATAATATGAGAGAGCTCCTAGAGTAGATTATGCGATAGACGCGGATTATGGTACCAGTCCGTTAGTTCAATGAATCTGCGCCAATATTCAATTGTGACACAAGTCTGTTAGCGCCACTAACAGTTCCTGATTGCAGGAATGGGCAAGGCAAGAGTTAATAACTCAAGAATGAGACAAGGTAGTTCCAAGTGAGGCCTTAAGTTCCTGCCGAGTGGGTAAACACATTGGTTTTCTAGACCCTTTTCACCAATTCTGGCGAACTTTTTCGAATTTAGTACATATTCGGGTAGCATATCGATACTATTAAGCCCACTCATTTAAAATTCATTACATACATAAAGGAGCTCCTAATTTTATGTAAGAAGAAACTATAAACTTATGTTCGGTGATTACAATTTATTTATTTACTGAAGAGGCGTCCCAATCCTTGTCAATAAACATTATTATAAATCATCCTAACTTAAATAATTCCCGATGCAAACGCTACCCACATAACTTTCAAGAGGATGGAACTGACATGACGATGCAATGCTTTAATGAGTATGGACGACGTTCCAAACTTTCGTCTTCAGACAGGAGTAAAACTTACCCAAAAATATCGACCTAGAGTTCAAGATTGAAATAAGTACCTTGGTTAGAGTAAACCAGATAAAAGTCTCGATGAACCAGTCAACATAGCAATTATCATATAAATCCTCCTATTACAAGTCCCGCCTATACAAGACTCGTAATACTTAGGTTTATACATAATCCCATGCAACCAAAAATTATAACGGTCTTCGTGTAATACAATATAGTATAAAGCTATGAAGAAATTTAATGTCCTTAGAGACCATTGTTTAACTTACAAGCCCGAGACGAAATGAACCATTGTGCCAACTCACAATGTCTATGAAACAAGCTGAGACCATTGTATAACTAACATGGGTCTAAGAAAAGATGACAATGTATAACTAACAATTCTAAGAAGCAGATAGACCCATTGTATAACTAACAATGTCTAAGAAGCAAGATGAGACCATTGTATAACTCACAATGTCTGACGAGTAGAATGAGACCATTGTAACCCACAATGTCTGACGAGTAGAATGAGACCATTGTGCAACCCACAATGTCTTAAAATATTCTAGGTATTATATAATAATCTTTAATTTATAAATTAAGAGTACGATACACGGAAGAATGCCAAGCACATAGATATATTATATATATGACTGCCACGGAAGCACTATAATCATCACGTAACGTAAGCACAATAAGCAAGTAGCGGTTTAAAGGCACTTGAAAATGGTTGTTGTGATGCAATGTTTGTGAAAACGAGACTATAGTCTAGTAAAATATGCAACCTAGTGTCTCTATAGCCGTGCGCTGATCCAATCGTAAACACCCCCAAGAAATTACAACAATGCAGCGATACCCACAGGGGCTAACTTCATAATACACACGCTAGATACAAAGAACGACCTCGAAATGTGTCGTTTGTAAAACAATCTCGGTGATTTAATCAAAATCTGAATTTAATATACTTGTCCCATATGTGCATCACATTAAAAGCTTGAATGTATGACTCCAATGCACTTCCAAGAAACCTGAGATAATAATTTCTCTGAGAAAACATATTAAAAAGGTCAACATAAAGTTGGTGAGTTTATAGATATTTTTAAATAGAATGTAAGCCCACTGTATCAGCACAGTAATCCCAAAGATTCTAAAGAATACACGCCACATTTGGTATTCACCCAAAAAGTACCAAGCTTATCCCAAAGATTTTTATAAAGAATGCATGACAAATTTTTATGTCACCAAAATACCAATCTATCCCCAAAGAGTTTTATAAAGAAATGCATGACAAATTTTTAGTCACCAAAAGTGTATCCCTGGCACCCCCGTGCCTATTATTTTCTGAAAATAATATAGATAAGGTAGGACCCGCAAGAATTTTCCCGTGATAATGCAACACAGCAGAACTCACTGAAAACTAGATTTACATTTACACTAAGCTCCATGAACACTGATACTCGACGAACTTTTCGTGCAATTATACAATATTGCAATTTACGCCCATAGGATGTCCTAACCCGAAACATCCTAAATTCGAGACATGCTAAACGTTCGTCACGGTGAAGAGCTGATCACCCGAACGGGGAGGTCGTTTCCCGTATAGATCTATTAAATAACATTCGCGCGTTCAACAGAGTGTAAATTCCCAACTACATCTATGCAATGGACATTTTATGTCATGTGACTTAATTGGTTAACGCTACTTAGGCAAAACATGTAACAAAACATGCGTCCATGCACTAAACAAGGCATGGTGTGGTCCATTATATAACAGGCCATATTTTCATCCCAAAAATAAACGATAACCGTTTATTCCAAAACGATAAAAGTGAGCTATAGAACTCATAATATCCGTTAAAACATCACAGGTTATAAGATAACACAGGTAAGTAAAGAGTTTGTAGCCAAGCATGTATTCCCCCCTCGCGGGTTTTATAAACATTCAAAAGATTGAAAAAGCGAGGTCAATGAACTCACATTGGAGGTTGAAGAACTTGGCAGATAGGCATCTCAATATGCACAATACGAACAAAGACGAAAGCGGCTTGACACGTAGTTGCAACTAATCGTAAACGCTAAGTCCCTCTAACCTAGGATCATGATCTGGTTTCCCGGTATTGTTATGTCCAACGCGACGCGTTGATAAAGATTTAGATTAACATTGTAATGATGTGGTGTTGGTTAAATAAATAAATTTAGAATAAGTTCCCAAAGGTGTAATCAATATACTTTATATATTACATATGAAAATAACCCTTATATGCTTCATACCGTGAGTTATATCACAAGGACAATTAATCCAAAATTGTAAGGAAAAGTAATAATAATAATTGCAAGTATTAGAGAAAAAGGTGTGAATAATAATTAAACCGAATTATTTCGACAGCAATTCATTGATGACAGACTTTTAAATAAAAGCATACAAATGTCTTAATGTTTATAAATTAAACAACCGTTGTTGATATCGTTTTATAAGCCTTTAGAAAATATTAATTAATATTTTATAAAATATATTTCGTTTCTTTGACAAATCGTGTCTAAAACAGTCGTCTTAATGTGAAAATATAGCTTTCGTCCGTTGTCAGGTTATTGTATAGTTATACTTTAATATATTTTAAAATATAACTTTAGGCCCCTTTTTATCGGTTTATAACATAATATAAACTTTTAGTAAAACATTACTAAATATAAAAGTTATGTATACTTCGCCATGAAATTCCTGTATATATATCGTTTTCCATTTCCGTAAAGCTCGTCATTTTCCTTTAAATCAATATATATATATATATATATATATATATTGTGATTATCTGCGTTTCCAATATCTCAAATGTCCGCGTTTCCTAGATATAACATACATTTATATATAGCGTTATATACTAATTTAAACAATTATAAATATTATATTATTTAACCGATTATAACACCAATAAATATTTGTCCGTTGTAATATTTAAACAACCTTTTCTTATTTTTCATTTATGTTTTGATATATAAAAACCAAACGAAACCTTTTTTTTCGTGGAGTACAAACCAAACGAACACCCTTTTCTATTGTAACAGCCAAACGCACCCTTATTCATTTACCCGTTAAACCAAACGCCCTCTTTGATGTTATTCACCCACAACCAAGCCAAATGCAGCCTAGCTGCTGAATCTATATCCAAACGCACCCCAGTCGGCTAAAACACAACCCAGACGCACCCAAGTCTGTTTTCACAGTCAACATCACCCCTTTTGTCTGCTTAAACCAAACAGCTCTCCCTTGCTGCTGATCTAACAACCCTAACGCCCTAGGTGGGTCGTGTTCTAAACCCAACGCACCCTAAAAATAAAAACCAAAACGCACCCATGGCGAATGTTGAACCAAATAGCACCCTTGTGGTGCTTATCTCAAACAAAACGCACCCGGCTATACCCGGCTGTCCACAGCCAACTCGACACCCCTCCCCCCGGCTGTTAATAAGCCGAACCAACAAACACACCCCCTACCTGCTGTCAATATCCCAAACACCCCGGCTGTGGTGGCAGCCAACCAACCACACCTTTTGTTGCAAACCAAACCCGACACACTCCCGGTTGTCCCGGCTGTTTGACAGCCAACACACGCACCCCGGTGGCGGCTGCCATAAACCCAACGCACCCTATGGAGGTGGTTCACGGCAAACCCACGACAAACGCACCCTTTGGTGCTTTTTCAAAAACCATACGCACCCCCTTATGGTGTTATAACCACCTAAACGCACCCTGGTGGGTGTATACGAACCAAAAACAACGCACCCATTGGTGCTTATGAACACCTCGAACCCGCCCTTCGTGGCTTATAAAAGCGAACCAGACGCACCCTTGGTGGTGTGGTCTGTTTAACCACTGAAACAAACACCCCTGAATAGAATAAAAACCAAACGTACCCTTGGGCTTTCATATCACAGTAACAACCACCCCTGTGGACCCGGCTGTCCCGAAACAAACACCCCTTTATGGTGGTGTTTGTGTTGAAATGTCAGATGGTGGTGACACGAGGAGGTGACGATGTCGATTGATGAGGGTGTTGCTGTGGTGGCTGTGAGAGGTGGCGTGGCGTGACAAGATG
Organism: Tanacetum coccineum; assembly: GCA_026074375.1. NCBI lineage: Eukaryota > Viridiplantae > Streptophyta > Magnoliopsida > Asterales > Asteraceae > Tanacetum > Tanacetum coccineum. The sequence continues at coordinate 74,976 of BQNB010012450.1, forward strand.
GCAGTGGGTGGCGGCTGGAGGTCGCGTGCCCATGGAATGGTTAATCCCATCGACGAGGAGGAATGTGAGCTCGCCGAAAAATCCCCCGGAAAAGTTTTCCGCGGTGCGCGAGGCGCGGCGTGCCGGCCGGCAGCCGGAGAATTCAGGGAAGAGAGAGAATTTTGAAGAGTGTGTGTGTGTATAAAGATGGAAAATGAAATGAAAGTGTTAAAAAAAAATTATATTTAAAAGTTATAAGAAATGTGACAAGTTACAAATAGTTGAGGGTAGAATGTGTAACTTTTTCATATACTTTTCGATAAAAGTGGTTCGGGACTCGTTTGAATGACTTAACGAATTATTCAAATCTCGAAACTTGCGCCATTGTTTTCCAAATCATTTTTCTGATAAAAATGAGTATTCGCTTGATAATGTTTCATAAATATTTTATAATATTTAATAAAATATGTGGTATAATTCATTTGTGAACCGTTTCCGTCTTGTCCGAAATAAAATTGGATTTCAACTCGAATATTCGCGTTATCCGCAACGCTTTTAATTAAAATGATGACTAATTTATTTAATATTTTTATTAAATAAATACTGATAATTAAAAACAAATTTAATTGTTTTTGTGTGTCCGCGTCGTATATTGTTCGAAAAATGTTTGCGGTGCTGTTTTAGCCCTTTTCGGCTCGTTTCCAGGTCTCGGGCAAAACTGAAAAGTTGTCAGGAATGTCGTTTTACATCGAATTGCTTTAGGGTCCGAGCCGTGAAAACGTGATTTAGATGGTTGTTCTTGTAAGTCAAGCCAGACCTAAAAGTCAAAGGGGTAAAATCGTTATCTTAAAAATCCGAAAATTCTCGGATGTTACATGTAGTTCTAGTATGGGGGGATCCTTCGACTTGATCTTACTTGCATTTGCCTTGTCTTCACGTAACCCCGTTTTTACACCAAAAATAGCAAAAATATGCCAAAATTAATTTTTTTTCAAAAATAGAATAAGTGTTTTGACACGATATTTTGTCTTTTTAAGGAATAAGTTTTGACTTATTGAGATGGTTGCACTCTAGCTTATGCCCCTGAACTGTTATAAATTTTTTAACACGGTTTCTTGTCTCTTATATCAGAAGCTTTAAAATGCGAATTCTAGCTTGTAAAAGCCAAGAGTTTGCAAGTTTCCATGATAGACTTTAAATATGCAAAGCTTGTTTTATTAGACTAAGCATTCGCGAATCTTTTTATTAAAGATTTTAAATTTGCGAAGAACAAAAAATGATAAGTTTATAGAAGTTAATCTAAACATAGAGTAGTTGGTTCTCTTTAAGGCTCAAGAGGATGAATTGTGACTTTTTTGCTCTCATCAGTAAAAAACTATTATAAAATTGTTGAAAAATGAAGGTTACTTAGGTATTGCGATCTTAGTTTAAATCCCTCAAAGATTCCTTCACTGTAAATTAAGGTACACCTCGAGTTTTGTTAGTGACGTGTACTCTCTCCGGTCTTGTCGGTTAGACGCCCGATGTCTCAGTTTGCTACTAGACATAGGACTGAATTTTGGCTAATAATAATAATAAACATATGTAATAATACCGAAACCTAAAATAAGACACTACCTCTTGCCTGCTCACAACCGATGTGGTAGTCCCCCCCGTTTAAAGGTGGAGGTAAAATAATAATAAAAACTGTACTGATAACAGTTTAGTGCCTCGTCCGGCTCACAAGTCTTCAAAAGAAAGCCCATAGTAAGAATAATAATCCGAGACTGATAAAAGTTTGCTGCATCTTGCCGGCTCACAACCGATGTTGCAGCCTTCAAAAAGGTCGAGGATCATCGAGGTCGAAATAAGACTCCTGGACCATGGTCGGCTCGCATACCGATGTGGCAGTTGTTTAAAGGACCAAGGTTTAATAATGTTGCAATAATAATAATAAAGCCAAATTTCGACTCCGGGGTTATCTAAATAAAGCCTCCGTCTCTAGACTCGTAGTTGAGTTGTTTCGGATGAAATAAAAAGGATAACCCCTAAATCGTGCGAAATTAGAACCTTAATGTGGACCTTATTCTCACCATATCGTCTCTTTAGGAAAGGATTTCAAACTAATTATGGTCTAAACCGGGTTTACTTTATGTGAATAAGAATTTAATTTATTTGTTACCAATAATAATAATAAAATCTTTAGAAGATTTAGGAATAATGGAGCAGAAAGTAGCTATGCATTCACAATTAGCATTTATGAGTAGTGTTAGCATCTTAACTTGTATTTAACAATGATTTCGTTTTTAAGCTTGGTTTGGGGCGGGTGAAAAATCAAGGACGATGAATTTATCCTTTTAGTGTTTCTTGTTCCGTGAAGTTATGATATGTATGAATGATAATAATAAATGCATAAAAATGGTAAAACGGGGGGCTTTTCAAAACTAGTGATTTCTTAATCCCCTTATATGAACACTTAGCTACTTTTCGAGGTAATTAGTCTAAGGGGGTTGAAATTGTTGGTTTTCTAAGTTTGTATTTATGACATTGCGTGAGGACATGACAATAGTTTAGTATGGGGGATTTTGGTATGTGCTTAAATACACATACCTTTTACCTAATAAAACGAGCCTAAAAGACCACAAACGGATGAAAAATGCCAAATATATGCTTGTTTTGCTTTGTATACTGTGCAGGTAATGGATATCGACAAAAAGACAAAAACAAGGCCAAATTGGACAAAAACGAGCATGGGAATGGAAAGAGAGGCCGAAATCAAAGCCGAAGGCATATAAATTTTTAATGGGCCAACCCGTACCCATCTTAATGGGTCAGGTCAGCCCATTATAACTTGAATATCATAAACTATAGCCTTTTATAAACCTTGAAATCAATTATCTTTATAACATATTTCTTGGCCCAAATGAAATAACAAAAGCCCAATATCCTAGTCCAAATTCAACCCGGGTCAAAGTTATGATTTACACAGGGTCAATGATCACTATTCACCCATCCCTTTTCCCTCTCATTTCACCCCATTATACACACAGGGTTAATCAATTTCACCCACACCTACACATCCCTTTTGTTTCTAGAAGCCTGACAAGTTCTGACAACATAGCTTTGACACGCTGGCAATCCCCAACAATCCTATTAGTGGAAAGGACGTGGAGTAAGATCAAAGGCTTAGATTGGATTGATTGGATCTAAGGGATAAAGATGAAGGAATGAGGGGCTCCTGAACACCTGTAACCTTTTGCTCATTGCTATAAATAGGAGTGGAGATCACATAGTAGGAATCATATAGCTTAGGAGTAGGAGTAGATTAGGGTAGCTAATTTTCCAGCTTATTGTTCTTATTTCAAATGTAATTTCCTTTTAAACAATGTAATTTCCTCTTTTCATTAATGCAAATTCAGTTTACCTTTCAAATCTGGCTTAATTTCAAGTTTTACCTTTATGCAATTTACTCAAAATGTGAATGAATGTTACTTAATCATCAATAAGCTTTCATTTCTCTTTTAAGCTACTTATAAATCAGTTTAAGCTTTCCTATATAATATAGTTTCATTAAAATTACTTAAATACCTATGCTTAAATGTAATGCTTAATTTTTGGATGATAAGCCAAACATAGATGGGCTTATTGGATTTTACCAGCTCATGAGAATGAGCTGGAGCTTGTAGATTAAGCTCTAAGAGCATTTAAGCCCTTGTTTAGAGCAAAGGGCAAAGGTATGTTTCATTTTTCATTTCTTAGCTTATTTTCTGCATTTGCTTATTAATCTGCTTAATCTGTGTTTTTTTGCTTTAAATGTGTTTACTAAGTCTTAATATAGCTTAATTGAATCTATTTTATAACATTCCATAATATGTTTTTAGCTTAAAATTGTTTTTAGAAAATAAGGGGGTGTTTGGTTTAGGCAGTAGTAACTAAGGTTACTACTGTTTGAATTTTCATTACCTTAGATTCTTACTCATTTAGCCTTACTGCAGTATTAATGGAAGTTTTTAACATGTTAGTTTAAGATGTAATTGGTTTTGAGTTTTGGATTTCTAAATTTTAAGTCTGCTGTTTTGATAAATGTCCTTGGTTCTGATTTTGGTGTTTTGTTCATGTTATGCATTAGGGTCAGGATTTTATGGTTTGAAGTGTTGTTTCTACTGCATTAGAGTGCTTAGTTTTAGATTTTTTCATTTGG
>BQNB010012451.1:0-22320 GCA_026074375.1 Tanacetum coccineum
GTGGTACAGGTCTATGTTGATGATATTATCTTTGGTTCCATAAACCCTAGATATACACAATTTTTCTCTGACCTTATGAAAAGCCGCTTCGAAATGTCAATGATGATGGAAATGACGTTTTTCCTTAGTTTACAAGTTAACCAATCCCCTCGTGGCATCTTTATAAACCAGTCCAAATATGTACTTGAAATCCTTAAAAAATATGGAATGGACATGTCTGATCCCGTTGGTACTCCAATGGAGATCAAAGACAAACTTGACTTAGATCAAAACGGGACTCTAGTCGATGCAACGAAATATCGTAGCATGATTGGTGCCCTAATGTATCTTACGTCAAGTAGACCGGACATTGTATATGCTACTTGTTTATGTGCTCGGTACGAGGCTAAGCCAACCGAGAAGCACCTCAAAGAGGTTAAAAGGATCTTCCGTTATCTCTGGGGAACCGTTAACATGGGTCTCTGGTATATGAAGGATTTTGGTTTTGAACTAACCGGATTTTCAGATGCTGATTATGCGGGATGTAAAGACACCTTCAAGAGTACTTCTGGTAGAGCTCAATTCTTAGGTGAAAAGCTGGTTAGCTGGTCCTCAAAGAAACAAGACTATATGGCGTTGTCAACCGCAAAAGCAGAATATGTGTCTCTATCCGCCTGCTGTGCCCAAGTCATTTAGATGCGAACACAGTTAACGGATTATGGCTATCACTTCGACAAGATTCTAATCTATTGTGATTCGAAATCAACCATAGCCATATCCTGCAACCTGATCCAACACTCAAGAACAAAACACATCGCTTCTTCGTCCGCTACCATTTCATAAAGGAAACAAATGGAAATGGGGCGATTTAAAACTGTATTTTGTCAAGAGGGGTTACCAAATGGCCGACCTATTTCAACCACTTGGGTGGTCGATTCAACTATTTGGTTTCGTCGCCTTGGTATCGGGGGCTATATTTTTTTTCTCATTTAGACTCTCACTTCCTTCGTATGCGCAGCTTGTCTCCAACGGAACTTGAACGTCTTGCAAAATCACAGTAATTCTTTGTGTATATTTTATCAGAAAAACAAAATATAAAATTATAAAACCTATAAAAGCAAAATTGTTGCGGTTGTCGTAAGGGACTTTTACAAGAAGTTTTACAACTCCCTAGGCAGTGTACCTAATCGTTGTAGTGTAGTATAGGCAAGACTCGGGGGGTTGTTATCGTTCTCTATGGGAATAGGTTAGGAAGGCTTGATCACGGTCTAACAGAATTCTAAGGGTTGAGAGAAGATTCTTTTTGTGTTTTTATATTTATAGGAAAGCAGGTAAAATCATATATTTGAGAGGTTTGGTTGGTTTTAGCTATGAAACTAAGCTAACGGTGAAAAACAATAGAAGAAAAGTTTGTGTTTCATTTAATCATGTATTACTACCTAGTTTCTTTCTCCTAGTTCGTTTGTTGCTATTGTCAACACTTATGTATGATCTATGTTAATTATTTCCTATGACATGAATGAACTTACACGAATCCGCCGTTTCTATTTAAATATTGTTAAGGCAATGCACAAGTAAGCTAAGGTAGTATCAAGACTACATACAAGGCCCCTAAGAGTATATTAATGCATTTGAACATAATTTAGTGTTTTGGATTAACCATATAAGCGGCAGGTAGTATGAAGACTGTTACCCATGGTGCCTTTTTATACACAGTCATGTTTTCTAGAATTATCAACGAGTTGATTAAGACAAAAGCTGGTTTTCTAGGCCTAGCAACATATTCATCACAAGAAAGCAACACCACTAACGATCTACATCCTAGGGTTCATACATTCATAAATGATAACAAATGAAGGTTTAGCCAAGCATGTCTAAAGATAAAGCAAGAACCAGATAAAAAAATCACACAACAAAGACATAATGAATGATTAAATAAGTCTTACTTGATTAAAACATGAATTAAAGGAAGTACAATAGGGTTTTGAGGCCCTAAAATCATCCTTAACAGCTACTAAACGAATTAAGGTTTGTCCCTTTCTTTTACTCTAAAGTTACACACTTAAAACCCTAATTTCGGGTTTGTATATATAGGAAAATCGCTGCGACGGCGTCGCGTTTTAATCGTGTCGCCATCATGAAAGAGAATATTCTAGATATATGTATGATGTGAGTATGCTTGTATAATGATAGAAAATCAAGCAATGGATTACCCAAAATAACTATTTTGAGCCGTGGGGTATAGAGAGGACAAAGGAGAGATTTTTGTGATTTTTTGTTAAGTGTTTAAGAAAGAAAGAGTGCATGCATGCTATATATAGTGAAAATATCTTATTAACCTAACCATGGTTACTTTCTAACCCTTTCACAAGGTTAATTAGCCAAGTGGTTCATGGTGTAAGAGTTGGTTCCCTAGATCTTTCTTAATATCTAGATATTATGGACAAGTTGCTAATTCTTGGTCCTATCATCAAAATTTCGGCACATATACATATATGTGATGTTATTTTGATTATTTTGGGTATTGGGTATAATCGTGGGTATTCGTTTAAGCGTAGTTAGGTTTTGGTGCTTCCGGGAATGCCGAAACGCGTTTTATCGCGAAACGTAAGCATTTTACGTAGCCAATAAAAATAAGATGAACAAAGTTATTAATTATCCTTATAATAATCATATAACACTTGCTTGATGTAAACATTTAATCGTTTAATGCCCGTTTACATTGAATGATCATTTTTAGTTTACGCGATTTAACTTAACGTTTACGGTTTAAGAGTAAACGCGTAAAACCCTAAAAATAAATTGTGAATTACATAATGTCATACAATGACCTAAAACACAAGGTGTTATATTTTGCAATATCTGGTTTCATGAATGATTATGAATGACAAAAATTAAAAATGATAAACGTACGATAGATATCACGTGTGATATCACCAGTGCAATAATGTACTAAAGGTGGGTACATATAAGGTAGGCTAAGGCGATTTGGGTGTAACGATTGGTTTAAGGGTGACAATGCTCTTCTTTAATAGTCCGGCTTAACCAGAAAATTACAAGAACCGTGAAAAATGATAGGCTTAGAGGATTGTACTAGGGGTATCCTACACTAAAAATGAGTGCACGGCAAGGGTGTGGGATAGTTATATAGTCGATGTGACCATAATAATAATTACAGGTTTAAAACATAGGTTAATCCTAGTTCCTCTTATCTAGCAAATCCTAATACTTACTATGCGGTCTCGGGATGCATCACAAAAACAAGTTCTAGAATTTAATATACTACCAATACACTAATATAATTTAATACCGTTACCAATGCTCTTGAAAAAGGCGACCTAGACCATACGTACACATCCGTAACGACGGAATAGACACATATGACTGCATTTAAACCTTAACTCGAGAAAGCTAAAGGTACAAATTATGTCGGGTATCAATAATGAATACCTGAATTCTTAAAGATCTAAAGGCGAACCTCACATTTTTGAGGGTTTTTTTGTGCTAGTCATACACATTCCTATCCATGAGACGCTATTAAATACTTGACTTTCGTCGGTATGTGTCATAAATTTTTTTAAATTTTGGTCAAAATTACCTTTTTATGCTATGTTTTGATATATTACCCATCATTTTAAGGAACAAAGCAAATGGCAAATGAAGGAATGGTTTTTAAGGCTTATTTCCCCTCTACACTTAAGTTGAACATTGTCCCCAATATTCTATAGAGTTACCGTAAAATCTGAATAAAGGGAATAGAAATAAGTAAAAGAAACTAGTACTCCTCTGGTTTGCTCAATAATGGAGAAGAAACATGCGATAACTGGTTAAATCGTCATCCAAGAGTCGTATAATGAAAACATCCTAAGATCTTCCAAGCTTCTTCTTGTCAAATATAACATGTAATCAAAGACAACGACAACTATACCAAGCATAAAATCGACGGGATAGATAAATATACAATGAGAGTTTAGGGTTTCGACTCTATGAAAGCAGTAAAGATAGGATGAGAGTAATGATATAATTATAGGGGGGGAGTTGGTTTATGCGGTTTACAAAAAGAATTACAAATTTTAAATATTGCACATTTTATTTTTCAAAAATACTTGAAAATTTCAAATTTTTACATAGCTGGAGACACGACGCCGTCAGGATAAATCCTAACGCCGTCTCCAGCGTCTGTGAAAATTTCTTCTTCGTTTTTAATGAGAAATTTTTGGCACGGAATTTTATTAGTCAAATCTGAAGAAAGCACTGCATAAAACCTGGAATTAATCGTTACAATCATATGACTCAAAACTGACGCGAATTAATTTAAACAATTTATTTTAAATGTTTGAATTTGGTTCTTAAAAACATATTTTCCCCTACACTTATTTTGTTACAAAATACCTTTGATTGCAAATAAAACGAAGTTATAAATAAAAAATCATGATTACAAAATAATTCAAACATAATAAAACAAATAATAAAGAACAAAACACAAGACACTCCTAAATTGGGGAAAGATTAAATATTGGCTTGCTTTCCTAAAAAGCGCTTTTATTATTTATTGTCTTGTAGCTACGGACTCAAAGTCACACGTCAAGTGTGTTAGAAGCGGTCCAATCAATGATTTCCCGTTGGACTTTCTCTTTTAAAGACTTTCTAGTTGGTGGGGATTGATTGTAGGGGTTTTTGGTAAATCCTCTCGTCTGGGTCATGGTCTAATCTTGGCATGCATGCTCCCATCTCAGTTCTTGGGTGGGTTTGGTAGTTTTTAATTTGGGTTTTGATTATTGTCCTCGAATTCCCACATGTTACTCTTAGGTTTATGGGTTATAGCTCCTAAAAAATTCCATCATCTAACACTCAGGACATCATAAAATGATTGATCTCTGTCCATCTTCTAGCCAATTTTCCCTCTTCGGGCAAAATGGCAGTCTAAGGAAGTCTTTCCTAGCGGTAGTTCTGTAAGGGATTTTGTGGCGCCTACTCCAATTCCATTGCTGAGGGCGTGGTTTGTATGATTCCTTTTTTCCAAGCGTGGTCCAATATGGTGCTTCTTCCTCACCTAAAGCGACTCCTTTTACACCGAATACCGTCCTAGTGATTCCTTCTCCTACTGCTATCTTGGCCATCCTACAGTCTATAACTGCATTGGCGGTTGCAAGGAATCCTCTTCCTACAAGCAAAGGGGTTTCGAGGTCTTTCTTCATATCGATTACGTAGAAATCATTTAATAGTTTTAGTTTTCCTATGTGGACTTCTACGCCTTTGACAATTCCTACGGGGTAAGATTTGGTTCTGTCAGCCAACCCGAAGATGTGGTCAGTCTATTCCAATAGTCCTATGTTAAGCTTTTTGAAAAGGTAAAGTGGGGTTATGTTTACACATGATCCTAAATCTTTAAGGAGTAGAAAGGCTTTGAGTCCCCTAATCTACAGGGTAGAGTAAATAGCCCGGGGTCTTCCATCTTGGCAGATACTTCGCCTTGGACGGATGTTGATCCGTTTTTGCCTAGTTCTAAACTTTCTTCGTAGTTATCCAGCAGGGCGTTATAGATTGGAGCGTGAGTTAGGACTTCAAGAACCGGTAGGTTAAGATGCAAATCATGGAACTCTTCTTTAAGAGTTGGTTCGAGTTCTTTTGGTTGTTGCGTTTCGATCTCCATCCCGGGTCGTAGCAGGCTTGTTTGGGAAATGTTTGCCTCCTTGGAATGTGTTTCTCATTGATCGTATGTTTTAGGTAATATCCTACAGGTTGAGAGCTGGGTACTTCCACTACTTCGTCATTTTCAGTTCTTCTAATTGGTTCATTTTTTGTTCCACCTTCAGCTTTATTCTCCTTCTCGGCTTCCTTCACTGGTATCTCTGTATCTGTCTCATTGATACCACCGTCGGCTGCTATACCATCCTTGTCATTCCTTTCTTCTTCCCTCCTAGCGAGAGAGATAGAATTTACGTTTTTAGTAACGGGGGATTTAACATCTTCTCTTATCAACACTTTTTCAGGAGCCTTGCTAGTTGTGAGTTCCTTAAGAAGCCCGAACATTTCTGTCATCCTATCGTTGATTTCCTCTTGCTACTTAAAAATTGCATTTTCAAATCTTTCTATTCTTTCGGTGTGTGATGCCATGTAGTCCCGTACTCAAGCCTCGAAAGTGGTTCCTAATGCCTGGGGCTGAGGGTTTGGGCCGGTACGTTCACGAAAAGTGAAGGGGCTCAGCTTTGGTGGTTCATTCTGGTTTCGCGGGCGAGGGTTTGAGTAGACTGCTTCGGCATAAGCTTGAGGGACGTGTGTTGAGCTCGGTCTGTGCGTCAGTCGTGATCCCTTTAGTAAGAAATTAATCTGGTCTTCGAGCTCAAAAAGTCGTCGGTCAAGCATTTTTGAGGTGGGTTGAGGTGTAGAAATAGCCTTGACCAGTTTGACGAATTCTTTTGCGTCATTCCAACCCTCATGATCGTATAGGGCAAGGTTCTCAATGATTTCCCAAGATTCGTCGGGGTTCTTATTGCGGATTTTTCCGCCGGCGGCGCGGTCAATCTCGCACTTAAGATGAAACGAGACATGATCATAAAAAATCTGGATTTGAAGCCAACGATCGATGCCATGATGAGGGACTTTTTGGAGTAAGTCCTTGAAACGAGTCCATGCTTCAGATAGAGATTCTCCATGATGTTGTTGGAACATCAGGATATCGTTGTGGAGTTTTGCGGTCCTTCCCGGTGGAAAGAATTGAGCAAGGAAACGAGTAGTAAGATCCTCCCATGTGGTGATGGATCCTGCTGGAAGACGTTCAAGCCAATTGCTAGCTTGACCGCGAAGGGAAAATTGAAATAAACGCAGGCGCGTTCTTTCCCTGTTTTCACCATCAAGGTCAAGTGAGTCCACAAGTTTTAGGAAATCCTTAAGGTGTTGGTTTGGATCCTCGGACCGAAGTCCGTGGAATGAGCATCCGTTTTGCACCAACCGGATGGTGTCGGATCGAAGAGGTACCACGTTATTCCCTACGAGGAGCTCAATGGTAATCATGTAGCCCTCGTGGCTAGGTTTGGAGTAATCTCCAAGAGTACGGATATGATTCTCATCTCCCATAGTGGTTGACGAGAATGGATTACAAAACAAATAACACAAAGAAAGATAGACTACGAGAAAGCTAATTGACAGGAAATTAAATTCTTACTTGAAAGGATTCAAACAAGTAGAACTAAGTTAAACTATGATCAAAACCTAACTATTCCCCATGCAGCGGCGCCAAAAACTTGATGCGGTTGTCGTAAGGGACTTCTACAAGAAGTTTTACAACTCCCTAGGCAGAGTACCTAACCGTTGTAGTAGTAGTATAGGCAAGACTCGGGGGTTGTTATATCGTCACAACTCGAGGAATAGGTTGGGAAGCTTTATCACGTCTATACAAACTCTAAGTCGAGAGAAGATTCTTTTTGTGTATTTATAATGTTAATATGGAAAAGCAAGTCAATCCTATGATTGTGAGGTTGGTTTGAGCTTTAGTAGCTATTAAACTAAATAACTAAATCTTATGAATGTTGGTGATAACATATAATAACGACTGTGTTTTAATTAATCCGATTATTACTCCCAGATTGCTATCTCTTAGTGTTGTTTGCATAGTCCAAACACTTGTGATGATCTGTGTAATTATTTCCTAAGTCATGAACGAATTACACGAACCCGCCGTCTACTTAGTATTCCATTAAGGCAACGCACAAGTAAGGTAGTATGAAGACTATTACAAGGCCCCTAAGGGTATACTAAGTGCATGTGAAATATATTAAGAGTGGATCAACCATATTAGGGGGCAAGGTAGTATGAAGATTGTTACCCGATGGTATCCTTTCTACACAATCATGTTTTCCTAGACATATCAACAACGATATAGACAAAAGCTGGTTTTCTAAGACCTAACATGCACATCCATCACAAGAAGTAACACCACTAAGATCTACATTCTAGGTTTCATACAATCCTAAATACACACAATAGGAGGTTTAGCCAAGCATGTTAAAGATAAAGCAAGAACATAGATGAATCAAACAACACATAGACATATTGAATGATTAAATAAACCTTACTTGATTAAAACATGAGTTGGAGGAAGTACAATAGGGTTTTTAGGCCCTAAAATCATCCCTAACAGCTGCTAAACGAACTAGGGTTCATACCCTCTTTTTATTCTAAAGTTACACACTCAAAACCCTAAATTCGGGTTTGTATATATAGAAAAAACGTTGTCACGGCATCGCCTTTTAATCGTGATACCGTCATGAAAAAGAATATTCTAGATAATGGGTTGGGTCGTGATCTCTGACGCCGTAGTGGAATATGTGACGCCGTCGTGGGATGCGTCGTGACGGCGTCACGTATAAATTGTGACGTCGTCCTCCAGCACTGAGACATAATCTATTGAGAAGTTTTGGTGTAGGATCTAACTTGTCCATTTCTTCTCCAAATGAGCCCAAGTCACGTGTAATTCTTCCAACTGTCCTCCAAATGCAAAATACCTGAAAAGGCACGATTAAGTAACTATTTTGGGCATAAATGCATTGATTTATGGTTTATAAACACCCCGGAAAAAGTGTATAAAATGAAACCTCATCAAATTCATCGCAGGTCGCCACCATATAAAGCTTAAAGCAATACTCAGGGGAGTTTCTTGTTCTAATTCTACTCTTATTTTTGATTTTTCATTTCTTTTATTGTACAATAGGGATATTGTACCAACCAGTAGAGGATTAGGAGTAAGAATTAAACCACTTGACTATAAAGTTGTCTCGATTTTTCTAGTTTCCTTAAAAAAATTGCAAAATTTTAAAATTTTGTGACAATTTTTTCTTACTGAACTAGAATTAAATCTTTGCCGAATGCACATTTATACCTTTTATTCTATTGGTGTGTTAAGCCTGATGATTCATTTACATCCATATTACAAAAATCTACACAATATAGTGTGCCGGATATTGTAACTTTAAAACATTGGCTTTGTACATCATATTCCGAGACCTAATTAATTAGCAGGAATAAATGGTTCGAAAGGCAACAATTATGAACTCATACAAAATAGCCCATATGATGTGTTTAATTTGGACTTTTGTTTACACTGACATTGTCACCACTCGTGAATAAAACCTTTGTTGCCTCATTAATTAGTGTAAATACCCCTAGATCACCCCTTGTTAGTCCATATGTGTTTTTAAAAACCAATATTATATATGTTGTCGTTACACCAATTCGCCTTACCCAACCCCTGTATCTAATTTTTCCTTTGTGTTGAAATTTCTTGACTACTTAAGTCCATGGTCATGTTGAATAAAATATAATGCCTAAAACAATAATAATATTTTCACATCTTTACGTTTTGATAAGCACAAAATATAAAAACGTTACAACGTAAAAATTAAACGTAAAACAAGTAATTAGTAGTAAATTTCTCATTTCATTATTCATTACATCACTTAAAGTAGTATGAAATAAATGCTTAAGTATTTATGATCAAAGGACATTTTATCAACCTCAAACTGTTTATAAAATATTGAAAACATTTTTAATAACATCAACAAAACATTTTATAAACATTTAAAAGATAATTTTTATTCAAAATAACATTTGAATTGTCAATTTTTGAACCAAAAACGCTAGAAAAAGTCCAGTAAACACCTCCCCTGATAGAACAAAAAGAGTAGTCGTCTGAAAATGGCGAACCCCCATAATACATGGCCCGCCCCCTGAATTATAAGGGGCCGACAAACCCTCTTTAAAGGGACCAGGTCATAGATTTCCGCTCCTCTTCAGATTTTCCCTATAAATACTGGACTATTCTCCCCAACATTTTTCTCACCTTTTGCACTCATTCTTTCTCTGTTCTAAAACAGCCCACAATCTTTTCAAAATCCTTTGAACATTTATCATAAAGCTTTGTTTCCAGTGAGCCAGCTCAATTCCACCAAGTGCAAGAGAATAATACTTTCCGTCATTAATTGATGAAGTATTAGCAAAACCCCCCAAAAAAAAGTATGCCTTGCAATCTTATTGCATCCATCCATACTGTGTAAATCATTTGTAAATCTGTTAAGGTTTTGTATTATTAGCTTTTGGTGATTGTTTGTAAGTATAGTTGGGATCTTGGTGATCCTTACTAGTATTGTGTGTTAGATAGTGTACATAAGTAGTTTGGTGAGGACAAGTAGAAGTGTAATTTGGAAGTTGTGAAGGTGTGTAGAAGTTGTGTAGTTGTGTTCAAGGTGTGAAGCAATTTGTGGTAGTGAAGTTGTGAAGATTATTAAGGTGTAAGAAGTTGTATATTTGGTTAAAGTGAAAGCTAAGTTGTGTAGTGAAGTTGTGAAGTAGTCGTGAAGTTGTGAAGTCGTGAACAAATTGTGAAGTTGTGTTGTGATAGATTGGTTCTAGCTAAGATTAGAACTCGACATCTAGCTTAGTGTCAGAAATAGATATAAGCAACGTTGTGTACGGTTTTCTTCGCCATAAAGGAGCTTGTTGACATAGTGAAGAAAACTCTCGAGTTATGTGCTCGGGGAGTGGAGTAGGCCGAAGAGGAGCTTCGTAACCGAACCACTATAAATCCTTGTGTTGTGGTTTGATCTCTCCAACTCTTATCTTTTATTTGCTTCTACTTATTTATATTGTTCATATAGTGCAAGTTTTGAATTCGCAAAAAAAGTCGAATCTAAGTTTTTATAAACAAACATAAATATTAAATTAAAAAGCGGTAAACTATTCGACCCCCCCTTCTAGTTTTCCACAATTAGTATTAAGATCCACGCTAAACAAGATTTTTAAAATAAATTGTATTTTAAAACTTGAATCGATCTATGGAATCGAAAAAATATTTAGAAGGGCAATCTATGCAAAGACCACCACTATTTGAAAGTGATGGATTTATTTATTGGAAAAATAGATTCGAAACTTATGTGAAATCAAAAGATCTTGATCTTTGGCATGTTATTACCGATGGTGATTTTCCTCCTATTCAATTTAATCACGAAACTAAAAAGGATGAAATTGTATCTTTTCATAAACAAGATGATGATCTTAAAAAGAAACTTGGAAAAAATAATGAAACTAAAATGGTAATTTATAATACTTTGCCACGTAAAGAATACGAAAGAATTTTCATGTGTCAAACCGCAAAAGAAATTTGGGATACTTTACTAATCACTCATCAAGGTAATAATCAAGTCAAAGCTAACAAAATAGATCTTCTTGTTCAACAATATGAACAGTTTATGATTCCGGAAAAGGAGTCAATAGATAATGCCTTTGCTAAGTTTAACACTATTATTACAAGCTAAAAGCACATAATGAAAAGTTCTCTAGCAAGGAATATGTTAGGAAAATTCTTAGGGCACCACATCCAAAATGCGCGCGAAAGTCATAGGCGATTAAGAATCAAAGAATCTAACAACCTTACCACTTGACGAACTAATTGGAAACTTGAAAGTTTATGAAGAAGTAATAAAGAAAGATGTAGAAACGGTTAAAGGCAAGAAAGAACAAAGTAGATCACTTGCATTAAAAGTGAAAAAGGGAAAATAAGTGATGAAGAAACTCACTTTTCCGTAATAAGACGAAGAGTATATATGGCCTTTAAAGGAATTCAGAGAAATTCTTCAAGCAGACACGATGAAGATCTGCGCAGACACAAAACCACGAGCGATAGAAAAAAACCATTCCAAAGAAGAAAAATGATGGTTATGGATAAACTGAAAAAATGTTTAGATGTTTGACCCAAGTCACTTTCATTGGAAGAATGTTCAAAGAGCCGCCAAAGAAACAACGATCAAAGAGCATTCATTTGGAGGAGCCTGAGCTAAAATAAGAGAAGATGAGGTGGAAAAGACTAAAGATAAAGCTTGTCTTGTAGCTCGAGCGCCCGATGAAATATGCTTAGGAGTAAATTTAGAACCCGATGAGTGGATAGAAGATAGTGGATGCTCAAAACACATGACCAGTAATCGAAAGTTGTTTTCTTCATACAAAGCATACAACGGAGGTAACGTAATTTTCGAAAGCAACTTATGCGGTAAAATCATAGGCAAAGGTCGATTTCTCAGTACTCCTATAAAATTGAAAAATGATTGACAGCACGTAGATAACTTAACTTATAACTTGCTTAGTATAGGTCAAATATGTAATAATAAATGCAAAGTAATATTTACCGAACACGATAGCGAAATAATAAAAAATGAAAATTTTATAGGTAAAGGAATTAGGAAAGGAGAATTATATGTAATGAAACTAGGAAATAAACCGAAAGAAAAAATATGCCTTGCAACATTAGACAAAAATTCCACACTGTGGCATAGAAGATTAGGTCACGCTAATATGCAACTAATTCAATCATTATCGTCTAAAGAATTAGTTAAAAATCTACCTAAACTTAAATACGACCGACATTTCCAGTGATCTTGCAAAGTTAGAAGCAAACCACGTAAGTCACAGAAGCCAAGAAATATAGTCTCAAAACTAGATGCTTAGAACTACTTCACATGGATATTGTTTTTGCCCCATCCGCCATCCGAAGCTATGAAGAAATCTGCTATATACCTTATAATTGTAGATGGACTATTCTCGATACACTTGGACTAGAGTTTTTAGCAAATAAACCAAAAGCCATTGAAAGAATTCGAAATATTTAGCAAAATGAATCCAAACAAATTAGATGTTTCTATTGTATCAATTAGAAAGGACACATGGTCGGGATTTGATAATAAAGAACAAATTGGAAAATACTTTGATTTAAATGGATATCACAACAATTTTTCCGCTCCTCAAACTCCCCAATCAAATGGGTAGTAGAAAGAAAAAATCGCACTTTACAAGAAATGAGTAGAACCATGTTAAATGAACAATCCATTCCTCAAAATTTTTGGTGCAATGCGGTCGATACATCAACTTATATAATTAATAGAGTTTCTATTAGACGTATTTAGGAAAACTCCCATACGAGTTTGTTAAGAGGGTAAGAAACACAAAACCTTAACTATTTTATGTATTCAGCAAGTAAAGTAGTTTTATTCTTAAGTACAAGAGATATACCTCACCAACAAGTTCGACCCAATCGTACGAAGGTGTTTTCCTAGGATATTCACAAAATAGTAAAGCTTACATAATTCTTAACAAACAAACAATGAAAGTTGAAGAGTCATTAATTACTTTCGATGAAACTCCAACTCCACCTAAAACAATTACCATTGGAAGATGAGACATAGTCGAAGAGGAAGCTATTGAGGTAGTAAAACAAAACCATAGGCAATGATCTTGAAGACATTTCATTAGAAAATAATCAAATGGCAAACCTTAAAGAATCTAAAAGTCATCCCAAGAAAAGTTATTGGTAATACTAACTCAAAGACTCTTAGTCGCAAAGCTCAACAAAAGCAATTTCTTTGCTTTATTCAACCAATAGAACCTAAAATATAAATGAAGCATTAAAAGATAAAATTAAGGTTAATGGCCATGCAAGAGGAACTAAACCAATTAAAAACAAATGATTTTAGGAATTATCCCATATAATCCCATGGATATGACCATTATAGTAACGCACAATGGGTAAATAGAAATAAACTCGATGAAAATGGGTCGTAACTAGAAAACAAAGCTAGGGTTGGGTAGCCCCCAAGGTTATAATCAACAAGAAGGAATTGATTATGATGAAACATATGCACCCGTAGCTAGACTAGAGTCCATAAGAATACTTTTAGCTTATGCTTGCGCACTAGACTTTAAGTTATACCAAATGGATGTGAAGAGTGCATTCCTTAATGGTTTTATCAATGAGGAGGTTTACGTGGCACAACCTTCGGGATTCATTGACTTCGCAAAACCTAATTATGTCTATAAACTTAAGAAAGCTCTTTATGGACTAAAACAAGCCCCAAAAGCTTGGTACGATCGACTAAAAGCCTTTCTTATTAAACATTATTTTTTCCATGGGAATGGTAGATAACACTCTCTTCACTAAAAAAAAGACTCCAACATCATTATTGTCCAAATATATGTTGATGACATTATATTCGGATCAACTTGTCAAGAAATGTGTGATGACTTTGCCAAGATCATGCATGATGAGTTTGAAATGAGTATGATGGGGGAACTAAATTTTTTCTTAGGATTACAAATAAAACAATTAGATGATGGAATATTTTTTAATCAATCAAAATATATTAAGGAAATGCTTAAGAAATTTAGACTAGAAGACTCTAAGCCAATAAAAACCCTTATATCTACGGAAACTAAACTCACAAGAAGACTAAGAGGTGAGTCCGTAGATAATGCCAAATATAAGGGCATATAGGGTAGTTTATTAATACTTGACGGGCAAGTAACCCGATATCATGTTTGTGTGTTTGCCTTTGTGCACGCTTTCAAGAGGATCCCAAAACCTCTCACCTAGAAGCGGTTAAACGTATCTTCCGATACATTAAAGGCACTTAATGCATGTCGATATGGTATCCTAAGGAAATCCTGCATCGAAACATAGTGTATGCGGATTCGGATCATGCGGGAGATTACGTAGATCGCAAGAGCACTAGTGGTGTTTGCACGTTTATGGGATGTTGCCTAACATCTTGGTTTTCGAAGAAGCAACCGCACTTTGCCATCCTCCACAAAACGAAGCGAATTGTTAGCGCCGGAAAAGGCATGTCAACAACACTATGGATGAAACAAGGCTCTAACTCTCGAAACTTATTGCATTAGGTTAGACGATATTCCAATAATGTGTGATAACAAAGGGGCTATAGACTTAAGTAAGAATCCCGTTCAACACTCACGAACAAAACACATAGAAATTCGCCACCACTTCCTCCGTGATAATGTTCAAAAAGGGAATATCTCTATAGAAAAGGTCTCATCGGAAGACAACATAGCCGATATTTTAACTAAACCACTTAAACGTGAACCATTTAACTACTTATGCCTAGGTCTAGGAATGACGGAACAAATTAACTAAGTTTTCAGCACTGAAAATTAAAAATGAAATATTTATCAAAAATCTAAGAAATTTTTTTCTCAGATGGAGGCCCCCTTAATTTTAAGGGGACCGCCCAGACATTAAGGGGACCACCCACTGATTTTTTTTCTTTTCTCTGTGTCTAGGCTTCTGTTTTACACAAAAAAAAGATTGGGAAAAACCTATAAGCAAATTTTTTTTCCTAATACATATTTCATTAGTCCCAATCCATTATTTTCTAAAGAAAGTCTTTCTCACATCTAGGATCACATGAAAATTAATTTTCATATATTGTTGAAATATGCTAAAAACATTTTTTTTTCATAATGGTCTCTTAATTGTTGTCAAAAATATATAATCTAATATATATTTTCGACAATCTTGGTTGAGCAAAACTAAATCAAGGAGCATTTGGATTATTTCTTAGGTTTTGCATGTCTTAGTGTCGAAATAATCGCTACTCCACATTTGTCGCACTTAGGCACACACTAGTATTTGCACAAAAGCTTGTTTCGTTTTTTTAACTTAACCCCCTATCATGATTATTTTTGTGTGCATTATATCTAGTTGCTATTTCATATGCTCTTCACTCAATTCATATATGATTATATGCTAAAATTGTGTGAAATTGGCTATCCTACCTATGTAAAATGTTGAATGCTTAATTGCTATGTGCTAAAAATCTTAATTGCCATAAAAGGATGGACTTGCTACAAAATTAACTTCCAAAACAGAAACCCCCCACAAAAATTTTTAAGAAAAATCGAATTTTTGAAATCTGGGAATTGCCAGAGGCGACCCCCTTAATCTTTAAGGGGACCGCCCCTATTTAAGGGACCGCCCTATATAACACGGGTACAACAATATTTTTTTATCCTTTTTACCAAAATACCCTTTAGACTTAAGCTACTGTATTACCTAAATGTTCACAAACATTTCTTGGATTTGATCCTTTGAATGTCCATTCTCCCTAATTTAAACCTTTCCTCCACTATAAATACATCCTCATTCATCTTCATCACAATCATCCTCACCAATGACATCTCCTAACAAACCCACATCCAAACCATCAAGGGTAGCCAAAATGAGTGTGAAACCCATTTGAAGGAAGAAACCAAGCATTTACAACACCTCAAATGTGCTCAACACAACTTCACCAATACCAAAACCACTAACTCCTCATCATGAACCATCTCAAGAAAACAATCACTGCAATCAAACATTACCAAATCCTCGCATTAAGGACACTTTCACATCACCACAAGTTGTCTCACACCCTCCATTCCCTATCTCACCCTTCAATTCACATGCTACTCACACTCAAGCTCCATCTCAAAATGACAACCAAACTCCTTACATTAAGAACACTCCCACATCCCAACAAGGTATCTCACATCCTCCACTTCCTATATCACCCATCAACTCACATGAAACTCACACTCAAGTTCCACCTTAATGTGATAACCAAACTCAACACACATCACCTCTATATCCATGTAGAGAAAACCTTGTTGATGACATTAATCAACTTCAAGACCTATCAAACCTTCTAGCCATGCATCTCTCCCAACAACAACAAAACAATAATTCCTCATTACCTTACTCTCCAAACTTACCACACATCCTCAACATTAACCAAGTTGAAACCTATGTTGGGTATTGCCCTTGTTGCATCTTCACCCAAAAACAATTCCTTGCTTTAAGTGATGATCTCAATTGGATTGAATTCTTCCACACTCGACCTCATCCACCACCTAGGGTTCAAAGAGATTACCCTTCCACAACCGTCTCTGCCTACACATAATCGTCAAACCCTTTTGTGTCGCAAGCAAGTCAAAAATCCTTCTATGGCTATTTAGGATTTTCTTGATGTATTAATATGCCAATCACTTAGTTTAGAGAATTTTGATATGTGTGAAAACACATATCTGTTTTATATCAAAAATGGCCCTAAAAAGATAAAATTGTGCATAAAATGCTTGTATATTGCTTGTTTTGTCTTTGTGATTGTGTAGGTACGGATGTTGCAAAAACCACAAAGAAACGGTCAAAACCGGACAAACAGGAACACGGGAAAGGAAAGAGTGCAAAAGAGCCGGAAGTTTCCACCAAAAGGTCAATAAAGTCAACTCTTGGTCAACATTGGTCAATCACAAGAAGACAAAACCTTTGAAAATTCCACAAATACCCTTAATGTTAAACCAATTTCACCAAAAATCCCTAAAACCCTAACACCGTTATATCTTTTGTATAAAAAGAGATAATGGTCGTTAGATTCTTATAAAATCAATTACCCGTTACCCTTTCAAATAACCCAAGCCCAAATGCACCCGACCCATTTCTTTTTATAAAAGCCCAAAGTCAAACCCCTAAACCCTGTGGTCAAACAAACAGTTAAAAAGAAAGAAAAAAAGTGCGAGTTCTCTTGTTACTGTTCACCGTCGTCTTCGTGTATTAACCCACCTCTAATCAAAAGGTTAATTCTAATTAAGGACATGGCTCATCAATTCAAGTACCAAGCAATGATCTGGCAAAACAAAACGTCACAAAGCTCCTTATTGGTCCAAGTGCACAAGAAAGGACACGCGGATATATGAAAGAAACACACATGGACAAGGATTTTTACACTAAATCTAGTGCAAAAGAAGCACAAAGGGGTCTGACATACAGAATGCCACGTTGGCAATCCGTGTGCTCATCAAATCAATCCAACGGTCATAAGATGGGATCAAATGATTGGCATGAATGAAGGGTCGAGATCAAAAGGAGCGTGTAACAAACTTAGAGACCTGGAAGCTTCCATATCTTGCTATAAATACGAGGGCATCCTCACTCACAGTAATCATCTATCTAATTAGGGAGTGAGTCGTAAATTAGCTTATAGCATTATTTGTTGCTCTAGCTTATAATCGTCAATCTTTTGTACTTTCATTTTTAAAAAGCTTTGTAATATGTTTTTAGTAATGATAAAGTTTGCATTTCATTATTAGTCTTATGTTTTAATCTATTTCACTAAATTGGTTAAAATGGTTGAATAAGCTTTCAATTGTTTAATAAGCTCTCATTAAGCTGCTCATATCTACTCTTAACATGGCTTTCAACTCAACTAAGCTCTCAAAAGCTTAGTTGAGCTTATCATACTCAAATCTCACAATCAGTATTACCAAAGCTTATTAATGGAAGGGAAGTCAATTAAGGAAGGACTTCCAGGACCCTACCAGCTTATCACTTGATATGCTGGAGCTTGTTGATAGCTCTTAGAGCATTTGATAGCCTTGTTTGTGTAAAGGTTTTAGTAAGTTCTCCAATTACATTTTATGTCTTTTAATACTAGCTTAAAACCTGCATCTTTTAGTTTAATTGACTTATAGCTTGCTTATTTCTGTTTTATTTTGCTTATGAATGCTTATTGTAGTGATTATATGCTTATTGTGTTAAAACTTAAGTATTAATTCTTAGTTTAAATGTTTCTGTCTTAAAATCAGCAAAAAACAAAAAATTAGCTTAAGTGTTATAGCTTATTGTTCTGCTTATTTGTCTGCTCATATATGCTTATTAAGGTCGGTTAAAAGATTGTTAATATCTGGTATCTGATTATGTTTCATTTATTTTCTATATTATAAGGCTTAAAATGGATTTTCAAATAAATAAGGGGGTGTTTGGCATGGCAGTACTAACTGAGAGTTAGTACTGCTATTGACCATTTGGTCCTTTAATTTCATTTTTAATCTCAAAATTTAGGTTTATAAGAGTAGGATTAATAAGTTTAAATAGGTTTAATCTAGTTTTCCTTAAGTTGATAGTTGCTAGGTTGAATTTGATAAGTTTTAATCAGTTTCTTTATCATTTTTAGCTCAAGCAAATTCTAGTTTTAGTTTTTTGTGCTTTTTGCTGTTAGATTGTTGGTTAAAATAGTATAGAGCAAAGATTTATAACCTGCACTTGTTGGTTTTAAGCTTTGATAGCTTTGATGGTCAACTGCATCAGCATAAAAAAACAGACAAACAGTCAATTTTAGGGTTAAAAATCAGAGGGTAATTTTAATTTTTAGGTTTTGATTTTCATAGCACAATTAGTCTTTAGGTCTTTAATCATCTTTTTCAATTTGCTTTTTCAAAATAAGATTATTCACTCATCCGTTTTTAAGTTGTAAAAGTGTTTTCTATCTTTTCAAAATCAAACAAACTCAGTACCTTCTGAGTGATTCAACAACTTTTTTATTAAGCACTTGTCTTTCAAAGTTCTTTTCAAAAGTGCTTATTTGTAGCCTGTTAGGTATACGGTAGCGGTAAAGTTTAAGCCAATTTGTTCTTAAATATAAAAAAAGTGTCCATTAGCTTATAGAAATTTAAGCTTAAAAAGTGCCATTAGGCCTGTTTGGAACTAAGTTTTGCTTAAAAAGCTTATTTGGATTTTCAGCTTATAGCTTGTGCTTTTTGCTCATTTATAGCTTAGATAAGTTTGATAGGATAGTTTTTAGTAGCTTATAGCTTATAAAGTTTTAGTTTTAGCTTATCATTAGTTTCTAGCTTAATTAGTTTTGATAAAAAGGTAAAAAAATGGTTAAGTGTAGTTTTTCTGAATTTTAAGCCATTTTCTAGCTTATTAGTAGTTTTCTAAAAAATTGTTTTCACAAAAAGTTTTCATATTAAGGTGTTTTTCAACTTTGTTTTCAAAATTTTTAAAAATAATAAAAAAAATAAAAACAAGAGGCCTTGGATTCGAACCCAAGACCTCCTGCTTAACACTCACACATCCCACACTCCCACACTCAATACCATTGTGCTACATTAGCTCATCCGTCCTCTTTTGCATCCTTTAGATTCTTGTATGCATTTTTGGGCCAAAAAGCCCATCCACTTCGTGGCTTATTTCTAGCTTTTCTGAGCTTATTGCATAAGTTGGCTTAACCAGCTTATATTTCCTAGGAAACTTATAGCTTTTAGGATTTTCCTGCAATTTTTTGTAATTTTTCATACCTATTTGTTATTTTTAATCATTTTTCGAAAGTTAAGATTTTAAAAAAGTCATAAAAAATAGAAAATTAATTTTGAAAAATACAAAAAAAAGAGTTTTTAGTTTTAGATTAAATACTTTTAGGTTTACAAGCATTAAAATCATTTTTACCACTTTTAGATTTTTAATTTCATTTTTAAGCTTTTTAAATTAGTTTTATAAAATAGATTTTTATTATAAAAAAAATATAGTTAAAAATATTTTCGGAGTTTTTATAACATTTTAGATTTTTCTAAGTTAGAAAATCATTTTTTGGAATTTTTAGGTAATAATTTGCTATTTTCTAGGATTTTAAATAGATTAATTTAGCTTTTAATTCATAAAAATATATATATATATATATATATATATATATATATATATATATATATATATATATATATATATATATATATATATAAATCTTTTTTAGAAAATTTTGTTTTGTCATTTTTGAGGTTTACACTTAAAAATTTCTTATGTAGGGTTAAAATTTGAAATAGTTGATAATTAGACGCGTTTTTAGGATTTCCCATATTTGTTTTATGCTTAATTGTTTTCCTTTAAATGTTTTAGTTGCTTTTAATTGTAGAAATAGATTATCAAATCAAAATATTCGAATCCAATTCAAATCATTGTCCAAAAACAAACGGAGTCTCAATTTCACAATTCTTTGGGTGAAACGACCCGGTAAATACTTATCGGTTTAACGAATAATATTTTTGTGTAGAAATTGCTTCTAATCTTTGTCCTCAAGGATTTTTAGTAATTTTCTTTATACTTTTATATTATACATATATATATAAATTGTCTACATCAATTTTTGGCGCCGCTGCCAGGGATTTGTGATTAAGATTCTTTCGTTTGAAGTTTGTTGATCGTGATTTGAAGAACCTTTCGTCTTCGAAAGTTACGCTTTTGAGAAAAATCAAAAAAAAAATTTAATACAAAAAAGTAAAAAAATAATTTTCTTTTCTTTTTAGTATAAGTAGAATATTAAAAACAAAAATACAAAATTATTTGCTCTTCCGGATTTTTCGATTTTTCTCGTTAATTTGTGAATATAAAAGAATTAACCAAGTTGGTAAAAGAACACCAACAAATAATACCTTCAACTAAGGTATTATCCATTAATAAGTTCCCAAACCAAAGATAAAAAAAATTACCGTTTGTGTCACTTACGAAAAAGGCGTACCTATTTTGTAAAATTTGTTTTACTTAAGAGAGTTACCTTAAGTTTGTTGATTATTCGGTAAACGAAAATATTTCCTTTTCTCATTTCTTTTATCATTTCATTTGTTTGTTTAGTGCATGCGCACTAGATATTCCAATTTTCCAAATAATTCAAACGTAACCATTCTGTGACGTCGAAATAAAGGACGTGCTCCAAACATAGTCGAACTCGATCTTCGTACTATCGTTGCACCAATGGCGGAATGTACAATGGAAGAACTGCCCCGAGCACCCACGGAAGGGTATGGAGAAGCTATCGTTTTACTAGAAATTAATGCGGATCATTTTGAGATTTAGACGAATTTGTTACAATTGGTTCAAGCAAACCCGTTTCACGGTTTAGAGAACGAAAATCCTCATGCTCATATCAATAGTTTCAAAAGGATTACCTCGACTCTACGATTTAGGAATGTACCAAACGATGTGATTAAGCTAATGATGTTTCCTTATTCACTCAAGGGGGCTGTTAAAACTTGGTACGAGAAAGAATTTCTTGTGTAGGGTTAAAATTTGAAATAGTTGATAATTAGACGCGTTTTTAGGATTTCTCGTATTTGTTTTATGCTTAATTGTTTTCCTTTAAATGTTTTAGTTGCTTTTAATTGTAGAAATAGATTATCAAATTAAAATATTCAAATCCAATTCAAATCATTGTCTAAAAACAAACGGAGTCTCAATTTCATAATTCTTTTGGTGAAATGACCCGGTAAATACTTATCAGTTTAACGAATAATATTTTTGTGTTGAAATTGCTTCTAATCTTTGTCCTCAAGGATTTTTAGTAATTTCTTTATACTTTTATATTATACGTATATATATAAATTATCTACATCACTGACATCTTAAAGAAGTTTGATTTTTGGTCTATCAGAACAGCTACTACTCCTATTGAGTCTAATAAACCACTGGTCAAGGATGAAGATGGTGTAGATGTAGATGTACATGTCTATAGGTCTATGATTGGCTATCTAATGTATTTAACTGCATCAAGGCCAGACATCATGTTTGTTGTTTGTGCCTGTGCTAGGTTTCAAGTCACACTAAAAGCTTCACACTTAAATGCAGTTAAAATGATTTTTAGGTACCTTAAACATCAACCCAAACTAGGGTTATGGTATCCTAAGGATTCACCTTTTGAACTT
>BQNB010012451.1:25757-48045 GCA_026074375.1 Tanacetum coccineum
GCCTACTCAGTTTTGGAATGGATCGGATGGGTACGCCTACCCAGTATTGGAATGGATCGGATGGGTACGCCTACCCAGTATTTGGTTTGTTGATATGATGATTGGATTGCATGTTAGCATAAGTTTATGATAGTTCATATTTGTCCTACCTTGCTTTTAATAATCAGAGTAATTGATTGAAAGTTTGAATTGTGTGTTGTAAACCTATGACTCTCATCAACCTTTGCGTTGACATTTTTAAGCATCATTTTCAGGTAAGTATCATAAGGATCTTAAGAATAAGAGGAGTGGCTAGAGAGACCATAGGCTGCTTGCGAAGTTTAATCTCCTAGTTTATTTCTTGCATGAATGAATATTGAATGTTGTTGATTTGAATTGCTTAGGTTTATTTTGGATGTTTTGCATGTCTTGGTATTGACGTGAACCCCATTTGCTTCAATACAAGACGCCAATTATCTTTTATGTTTGTTTGGGTATCTTTATGACACCTCGTGTCTATACCTTGGTTTCTTTTATGCATTGTAGTTCTTTATATAGACACCATTGTGTTGTGATGGTATCCATTCTCCTTACGCCTCGTGTTTCTGCCTTGGCGAGGTGTGACAGTATTTAGCTTAGTACCGGATAAAGTGTGTTGTATGGTTTTCTCCACCAAAAATAAGCTTGTTAATTTAGTGAATTAACTCTCGAGTAGGGTACTCGAGGAGTAGAGTAGGGCGAAGAAGAGCTTCGTAGCCGAACCACTATAAATTATCGTGTCCGGTTTGAGCTTTCTTTTACTTATCGCTTTACATTTATATTTGCCTTTATAGCTTTATATTTATATTTGCATTGCATCTATGTTTGTGTTGTATAGTGTGATGTGGTGATATGCCTTGTTTGATGTTCTTTAGTATAGTTATATAAGTAGAACTATTATGGTCATCTTTCATATTACGTCAAGCTTGATTGGTTGTTTGATACAAAAGTATTGATGTTTTTAATGGAAACGTATTCAACCCCTCCCCCCTCTACGACTCCACAAGACCCATTAACAAACAATTTAAGTGGGAACAAAAGCCATTTCTTGAAACTAATAGTCTTAAACCAAACACATCTTAAAACTACACATTTGTTTTTTACTAATAAAAGTCAAGCAATTTATGTTAGATGTTTTTATTTGTTAAGTTTTACAAATTTTCAAACCATGTTTTAATATGTGAAGATTTTTTTTCAAGTGATGATTTTTTATTTTTTTTGCCCGATAACAAATGTGGTTTGAATTCACCGCCGCATACAGCTCAAACTTATTAGTTAACACATATTTTTGGATGATTAGATAATGATTTGTAGGATGATTGGATAATCATTAGCTGTCTAGTCAATTAGCTATACATTTATTTTATTAGCTGTATTGTGGTCATTAGGCTCAAGCCTATCTATTTGTATCTATAAATATCCTATATATTGGAGAGGAATAATCAAGGAATCAAATTAACTTTCAACATGGTATCACAACCAATCTTTTTTCTCCTAAAATCTCTCCACTAAAAACACGTCTCCTCCCCTCCCCCCCAAAAAAAAATCTATCGTACCTATTTTTTCTTTTTTCTTAACCCTAATCAACCAAATCGGCTCCCATGGCCGTAGAAGACAACCCACCACCACCACCAACCGTTCTTATGGCATCTTCATCGTCAAACAATAAAGGTAACCCGAACAAGTCTCCCTCTCTTCCTCCAATTTATAATCATTTTAATAAGGGATCATGTAAGTTCGATGATCGATGCAAGTTTATTCACAATCATAGGAATCGATCGGGGCTAAATGGCAAAAATAATGGCTCTAGGAAATTGTCTCATGCATCTGGTTACAACTTCTAAATTCAGATCCACCAAATTGGGCTCCACCTAGTCCAATTAATAACCACATGGCTCAATCTTACCAACAATATACTAATCAACCACGTTAGGCCCAATTTGGCTTCCTCCATCAGAATCAGGCCTACTCATCGGCCTAGTACCAGCTTGCGGCCGAACAGGTAACCCCACAGGGGCAGTTTTCACCCGTATACCCTCAGCAACACTAAGGCTTACTCGGTCCTGCTCCGGCACACTACGGGTCTCAGGCTACCTCTCTCCATAGTGCGTTTAGCACTATGACGTTGCAAGACCCTACTTGGAACATGGACACTGGTGCCACTTCTCATTTAAATTCTAATGCTCGTTTAAGTACCATTTTTAATACACGCTTATTCCCATCTATTGTTGGTGACGGTAATTCCATTCCTGTCACTAACACCAGACATAGGATTATTCTATCTATTCATTGTCCCTTACACCTTCATAATGTATTTGTCACTCCTAACATCATTAAAAACCTGATTTTCGTTTGTCAATTTACTAGGGATAATAATTATACTATTGAATTTGACGTGTTTGGCTTTTCTGTGAAGGATTTCTTGACTCGTCACATCCTCCTTCAATATGACAGCTCGGGCGATCTCTATCCAGTAACCAAACCGTCAACTCTTCGTGTTACTTTTCTTTCTACTAGTTATTTCATGTGGTATCAACGCCTCGGTCATCTGGGTGATGAAGTGCTATGCTCTCTTATCTCTCGTCAGTTTATTTCATGTAATAAAGAAAAGTCGTCTCATATTTGTCATGCGTGCCAGCTTGGCAAACATGTAAAGCTTCCATTTCATTCTTCAAATTCTATTGTTGAACATTGCTTTGAAATTATTAATTCTAATTTATAGACATCCCCCATTGTTAGTTCTAGTGGTTTTTGTAGTATATTAGATATCATAACACAAGCAAGAATGATTGGGTTGGCAAATTATCTAGAGAGAGAAAGTGAGGTTTCTAGTGAGAGAAAAACCAAATGAAAGCTTTGTGATAAAATGAACAACCAACCCCTTCCCATGGCTGGAAAGGGGTTTATATACATGTGTTTGTGAGCTCTATGGGCTTGGGTATGGGCTTAACACTTGGGTAAAAGACCCGGCCCAATACCGAAAGTCATACGCTTACTTTCTAACTACGAGCTTTGCTATACTAAACAATACACGGGGGTGACCGAGTCTTTTTCATAATCCTAACAATCTCCCCCTAAGGGAGGTCACCCCATAAAATACAATTTGAATAATAGCATTCTAGTTCTTCGACCTTCTGTCTGTAGCTCGTAGTCTTTGATTCTTCATTCTTTGAGATCATTGTACATTATGTAGTGAACTTCGAGATTTGTCCCTTAGAATTGTGCGATCTTTGAGCTTTCTTTGAGATCATCATTCATCTTAAATCTCTTAATCATCCTTGTTGAGTAGCATTGCCTTCATGTGATGTTGTGACCTTCGGACCGGCATGCTCACACTTTTCTTGATCATGACATTACTTATCAGAGTAGCGAAAGCTGTGTTGTAGGTCTTTAGGTTGTCATGTTGTCTTTGATTGAAAACATTAAGTGTGAGCATGGGGCTGTGAATTGACTCCACTGGAACGAGGTATCTCCATTTCCACCATAACTTGATCCTGTAATAAAACAGTTAGCAATAAAGCATGTGGACGAATTTGGCTTTGTCATTCGCCCGAGTCTGGTTGGATTAACCTCCGGATCCGTGAGGACCGACCTGTGATCAGATAGATTCATCTTAAGAAGAATCTCCTTGACAGGATTTCCAGTATAAGTATCGGATCATCTGATGTGTAACCATCAAATTCTCCATACTTGCCTGTTCTCTGTATCGGAACGTCTCAAAGCAAACAACACGATAAGAGTGAATCGGTTAGTTACTATCTTACCGATTAAAGAGAAAACTTGATTTGAAAATCAATCGATGTGTCGCTTGAGAAAGTAGTTTTGTGACACATCGAGAGGGTTTTATAGCACAAAATCAAATTTCATTAGAAACACATTTGTTTTGAAAGATGTTCACAGTCGATGTGCTAGAAAATCTGTTGTTGAGCACATCGAAAGGTTTTTCCAAAATGATTCGTCAATTCACTGCCTGGAACAAGTGTGATTCATAAAGAATCGCACCATCGTTTCTTTCCAGTTGTCACAAGCTTGATCCTCAAGAGGATCTCACATGTCACCTACCAAGAGCTTGTTTGATGTTGGCTCTAGAAGGATTTCCATCTTCATTGTGAGTACTTTCGTATCACTCGGATGTTCTGGCAATACCACGAGGATAATGCTTAGGACTCTTAAGATCTTTACTTGTTATCAAATAGTGTTCTAATCAAATCAGAATCAATACCACGAGGAGAATGCGTATTCTGTTGTGCGAAGATTACAAGAGTTTTCCTATGATCTTGAGGCTCTTTTCTGACCTTCTAGGCTCCTTTATTCGTCTCTTGGTCGACTTTGTAGTTTAGGGATTCACTTGCATACCTAAAACTGAGTTTAGGGTCGTCTATTTATAAGGTCCGGAAGTCGGTTCGATACGCCGTATCAAGCGATGTGGGATACGGCCTATTGGGGATTTCTTGGAGTATGGATCACGTTTGATATCTTCCAGAATATTTTATTACTATATTATGAATACGGCGTATTGAGTCTCTCTGGATATGGCGTATTGAGTTTAATTCTTCTGTGGTATTTGGTGAGTTCAGGCACGGATACGCCGTATCTTCCTTGATGAATACGGCGTATTGGTCTTCAGAATAGTAATCTTCAAAATATCTTTATTTAAGAAAGTGTCAGTCGCTTCCACAGATAACTGTCGTTAGCTCGTTAAGTAATTTTTGGAAACTTACATAGTTAGTTAGCTAAAGGCCCATAGATAAACCCATGCAAGCCCAAGACCACCATCCATTGTAAGCATATAAACACCTCTCCATGCCTTGGAAGAGGTGTTGGTGTTCATTTTTTCACACATAATAAACATGTTTACTTCCATCTTCTCTAAGATTTCAATTCACACCCTTCTCTTACTAAAATAATTTTCCTCCTTTTCCTGTATGTTAAAAGATTATTCTTCAAATTTATGGTTCGACAATCTACTTGTAATATCTATGACACTAATTATATTAATTATACAATCGAGCGCTGTCCGTATTTGTTTGTCTACTTTCAATAATGTTATGCCACACACAAGTGGGAAAAATCTTAAGTGTGTGCAAGGAACAACATATAAACCATGCAGTTATTGGTTATCTCACGCAAAGGTAAAAAGACCTAATAATTCACTAAGTACTTAAACAAACAGAGATGTATTGTTGCCCTATTATAGTTTAAATGTCAGATATAGTAATCAAGCTACTACAGCCCATTGCGCCTACAAAATGTTTTATAGTCAATAAAATCATGGTTAATCTATATAATCATAATTAGTAAGTTGAATTAACTTAGATTACTATTGAACTCAAGAGCTTGCGTTTATAACTACTTTAGTTACTATAATTATGTTTTCTTGTTAAGACATAAATATAAAGTCCATGAATTTATCAATGACTCATAACATAAAGTAAGTAGAAACATTGTTATGTCTTCTTGTTAGCACATAAATATTAGGTCCTTGAATTATTCAAATACTTATAACATATACTACATGTTTTGTTTTCTTGTAAACACATGAACATAGAGTTCTTGAACGATTCAAAGAAATATACGTTATAGCATGCACTTGGTTTTAAAATACTATGTATTCAATTTGGCTCGACCCAATTGGTAAGTATTTGACTTAAAGATAATTAAGTTATCTAAGGAATTCTGATGTAGCCTCATAATTCCAATACTCATAGAATACCACACTATTATGGTATGTCAAATGTGTTGAAACAAACTATATTCATATTGTTTGATTTCTGATAACTTTAATTTCTCTACCTCCAAAATCTATCAAGGTTAGAAAATTACGTGTGTCATGTATACACTCAATATAGTTCCAACCTAGAAGGTATTCAATACATTATATATTTATAGATTGGGATGAATCCCATTATATCTTGATTAAAGTTCTAAAATTTGTTAATATCTTATGAAGTGTGTTAATAACAAGCTAGAGATGAGAACTATAAAATGTGTTTTGTGTTTCCCAATTAAGAACATTTTATTGTTGCTTAAATACTTGGTATTTAGATAATTATCTCTACTTACAAAAGTAAGTGGGAGCATCTATAGATCTTGAAGAAATTCAAAAACAAAATACATAACCTTCTAAATTTACTTGTTGATGTCTTACTAAGGTTAAACATGTAAATGTCGAACCAAAGTATAACGTAACTTTCACTCAAAGTCCGCAAGGATGCCTCATCAATGGAGTGCCATTTTAATATCAATGTTGAGGAATATAAGTTAGAGGGTCATAGTAAACCTGCTAACTAATAAGATGAATTATCACATATTGAATCTGATAAATATCTTAGAATTATGAATGATAAGATGCAGTTCTTAAAAGATAATCAATGTTTTGAGCTTGATTGATCTTTCACTAAACCGTAAAACTGTGAGGTTAGAATGAGTTTCTTTTGAAGAAAGGCTCATAAGGACAAGATTGCATACATATTAATGCCTGACAGATGATAAGAGTTTTTTAATCTTACTCAAGCAATTGACTATGATTAAATCTTTCTTTTCTACATGCATTAATTATATATATATATATATATATATATATACGTTTTCTTGAATCTGAAATATGGCAAACTAAGGATCATAACTCTTTCCTTAATGATTACCTTGCGAGGACGATGAGTAATCAAAAGGATTATGAGCCAATATTTGTAATATGACAATTAAGTTTTATAACTTTTCCCTTTATGATTGCCTTTTGCGAGGACGGTGTGTAATCAAAAGGTTGTGAGTTTAAAATAATATTTATAATGTATACAAGAACACAGAATCCAAGTGTGGATTGAATCATGCATCTAGGAGCTGAGATCTTATGTTTAATCACTATTTGATTTATGATTAAATTAAGCTTAAACTCCTGAGTTACACCTGACATCAAGTGGAGCACTTTGTTTTTCTATAATTCTATGTCGTGTAACATATTGAATGCATCATCCATCAAAGCTAGATGTTAATCCATGTGGATTGGAATGAAACTGTCACTTGGAGTTTTAAGGGAATAAAACAAACGACCCTGGTATAAATGTTAATGAAATAATACATATTGCGAAAATATAAGTCAACAAATGCATTATATCAATTGATGAAGTCTTAAATGGTATATTTCACTTGATATAATTTGTTACATGGATGGAGACCTTGTGTTTATAACTAAGGATTCATTATGTATATATATTATATTGTGTATGAGACTGGTTGTTACTTTTGCATGAGAGCAAGATGAGTTAACAACAATAGTATCTAATTGAGAGTATTTAGATAAAAATATCTAATTGAGAGAATTTAGATGACTGTTAAATACAAATGTTTAGAATTATATTAAGGCATATGTTGGTTGTGTTCAACTTGTTGCTAGGGAATAATCAATTCTAGGTTAACGAAGGGATTTCATCATTTATGATAAATCTGCTAACTAGATATGCTCACTTAAGAGCATTGTTGCATTACGCATTATAGAATGAGAATACTTTATATTTTAAGAAACTGTAAAGATGATTGTCTGAGAAAGGTACTATTACCTTGTCCATACTATGACTCTTGACAATGTTATGCAACTTGAACAATAAGGACTCATCTTATTATTCAAAATCTTTCACCAATATGTGAATTTGAATCTAAGTATTTCAGAAAGTTTACCAGTAATATTTAGGCTGCTTGTAAGAAAGAGTTGAGTATGTTGGAAACATTGGACTTCAACTTACTAATTAGTTTCATGCATATCTGTTTTAGTATTTGGATAATTGGGATTGTAAGACAATTTTTACTTCTGATGAATGAAGATACGTGGTATTTGTCATTCATACATATAATAATTGTTATCAATATATTTGCATTTTATCCATGAATATTTTCTTATTCATTTTAAAATATGTCCATTGTCACTTAACAATATGGGAATATTGTTATATAAGACAAATATGAGTGTTGGCTATATTCTTTGAATATATGGATTGTTTCCGCCAAACTCATGTGTATTCACAAAGGATGCATATTGGATACCCCAACCTTCGAATATTTACTTTTGGATCCTCGTCATGAGTAAAATGTCGAAAATGGTTTAAAAGTCATCCTTAGACTTGAGATGCAAGCAAGTTCTGCATGTGTGGATATCACTTTTTGATTATAAGTCAAACGCTATCCTGAATAAGGTAGTCATAAAGGCTATTTTTGGAAGTGATGTGAAGCAGCATCTACAACACTTGTAGTCAATAAAGAATTTGTTCCTCCAATTGTTTAAATTGCAGAAAGATACCATGGCGCCTCTCCAGAATTAATCAGATAATTGTATGGCCGTACCCAAAGGGTAATCCAAGATGATTCTTGATTACATTTGGTATATCTGAATTATTTCTATAACGAGAAACATAATGTTAAACTATATGGAATGAGTTTGGATCCATATCATGGGTTTAACGGTATAGGAAATAATGGGATGATGATTTTATCAAGAAATAAACTAACCTATTATACGCTGAGATTGTTATTGAAGTATTATCTCATAATATTGATAATGTAAAAACATAATTGTGTGGGTTGTTAGACTTTGCATATTTTATGGTATAATGTGTCAGGTGATACATCCAACTCACAAGTGGAGGTGTTGGGTTATGGTAGTTGGCTAGCACGTATACGTTACGAATATGTGAGCCTATTGGGGGCATACACGTTAAGACACGAAGAGTACGTTTATTAAATACTCAATATATATTTAATATGCTTCACGTTGATAATTTAAATAACTGTTAGTTACCGTTATATTTTATAACTAACGTAACGACTATTTAAAAATAAAACAAAGGGACTAAAATTGACAAAACCCAACCTTATGGGGTGTCACTTGTTGGCCAACCCATATAGCTTCTAGAAGGGGGTTTTGGGATCAATTTTGAAGTTAAGGGATAAAAGTTGTATTGTGATAAGGATTATGAGGGTATCCTAGTTTATCTTAAACTAGGGTTTGAAGGCTATATAAATACCCTTTTCCCTCATTATGTTTGTCGTGTCTAATCCCACAAATATCTTGCGGATACGACACCACCTATCCTAACTAACATTTTTCTTTGTCTCTATCCCTGTTGGACGTTTTTTATATATCTTAAATAGAGAAAATAAATATTGTTTTCTTTTTCTTGGTTTCTACCTCTCGTCAGAAGATAGAAATCCATATATGGATTTGTTGTTTCCGAATATACAAAGATAGAAAACAATATTATTAACCTTTGGTTGGTTTATTATTCTTCTCTTATTAAACCGATTCGAACGTATACTTCTGATAGTATTCGATTGGTTTTGGAGATCAAGTAAGACAATCGTTGTTTGAAGTTCGTGAAGTAACGACTAGCATTGTGATGTGCTTGTTCGACGTGTTGTGTGAGCAACCGTAGAGGTGGTAATTTAACCACTATGTTTTCAAAATCAAGATCAGGCGTAAGTTTATTGATTTTTATCATTAAACAAAAGGTTAGTAAATTACTTGTTTACTTTATTAAGTGTTAATTCTATGTGTCTTAACTAGATCCAATCCGCTGCGTACTCGTAGCTAAACTGCTTGCTAGAATGTTATATCCCAACTAAAGGAAAGAAACAGGGTTGATCGTGGTTTGTCCCAATTCACATTGATCACGTTTTACTTTGACGTTATGGACAAAATAATTATCTTCAACTTTTTTTTTTTTTATGTGCCAGAGTGTTAGATAGTGAAAAAGGCCGTGATCTGGTATCTGTATTATTAATAGGGCAATTATAGTCGATTAAATAAACAATAGTAGAAATCCTATTGGACCTAACCCACATTCGGGTTTGGGTCGTTATATCATCTAATACTCCTCGCAATCCGAGCAATAAAATCGCGAAAGCTCGGATTGGATGAGAAAGCTAAATAAACATTAAACAATAAAAGTTTTGTTGATGAAGACATTCGACAGCAAGTAGAGACAAATCTTCATCTCCAGCGGCAAAAGCAAAACAAAGCGGTAGACATAAAGAAAAAGCAGTAAAGCAAATAATTAATTTTGATGACGAAATCGACAAAAAC
Source organism: Tanacetum coccineum (assembly GCA_026074375.1). NCBI lineage: Eukaryota > Viridiplantae > Streptophyta > Magnoliopsida > Asterales > Asteraceae > Tanacetum > Tanacetum coccineum. The sequence goes on from BQNB010012451.1 coordinate 35,848, forward strand.
GAAGATTTTTTTTTTTTTTATATCTTTCACCAATGCACAGTAACAACAAAAGATAAGAAACAAAGAAAAGCATAAAGGTCTTTATTTCTAAAAAAGGGATAAATGATGGCGGCTAGGGTTTGACGGGGTGGCATAAAAAAAGCGACTCAACTTAGCCACATAGGTTTGAAGATCAGCTTGATGTTAAGAATGTATTTTTTAACGGCGACCTTTTCCGAGACTATGGTCGGTTAGACTCTGGGCTCATATACTACTATGCCTCACTACAGGTTCTCTTGTTGCTATTCCATGCGGATTGGGCTAGTTGCCCAAATAACAGGTCTAAATATAGGTTAGTGTGTTTTCTTGGGGAATAATATACTTTCTAGATCATCGAAACAACAGCATACTCTCTCTAGATCGAGTGCTGAAGCTGAGTATAGAGGTGTTTCTAATGTAGTTGCTGAAACTGCATGGCTTCGTAATCTTCTTCGCGAGCTTCATACACCATTATTATATGTCACTCTTGTATACTGTGACAATGTTAGTGTTATTTATTTGACTGTTAATCCTGTTCGGCATCAGCGGGTCAAAAACATTGAGATGATATAATATTTCTGTTTATTGATATGGTTGCTCCAATGTCAGTTCGTGTTACTTCATGTGTCATCACGTTTTACTAGTATGCTGACATATTCTCCAATGGGTTGTGTGTCTCTTTTTTTGAAGAGTTTCGTACCAATTTGAGTGTTCGACTCTCTCCCGCTAAAATTACAAGGAAGTGTTAGACGAGTATTTGCTTAGAAAAGCCCTCGAGCTTTATTATTGGTTTGTTATTTATTAATAGGCCTAACCCGATTTCTAAAATAATCTTTAAAACTCTATATATTGTAATTACGCAATTGATTAATGAACAAGCTAAATTTACAATTCCAATAGTAAGCACGGCTCAAATATATGTAGAGTTACTCGTGAACATGATTTCATATAAGGGTTTGGCTATACCATGTTCATATGATTTTTAAGATACCAATTTTTAATCATATGTTATCATAACTAATATTTTACTTTGTAAAGGAAAACGTCAAGTGGGTTTAGTATTTTCTTAAAAAATCAAATCTGCTTATATTTAGTAACTTTTTTTAGCTTAGATTTTTTTTAATTTTTAAATATATTTAGAGTTAATAATTTCCTAATTTGTGCTACAACTTAAAAAACGTTTTTATTAACATCATATTAAAAAAGTTAAAAAAACACATGGGCTAAATTGCTATTTTCCCAAACTTAAGATTAGAAAGTGTAATTCCACTACAAAACATGGTAACCTCACATATCACACAAACGTTTTCACCTAAGCAAATTAAACCCTCAAATCGAAATTTATAAACTCGAATCAAAATCCATAAACTCAATTCGAAATCCAGATTTTGTTATTTAATCGTTTTAGCTTCAATCAGAAAAACCGAAATTTTCCAATTGCATAATCAACCTTTTTTCAGTTTATGATGAATCACCCTTTTTTTTGTTTATGATGATGTAAAGGTATGAACTTGATCCATATTTTGTGTTTCTATAGGTTTAATTAATGTTAATTTGTTTTTTTCTTTTAACTGATTCAACATTTGTTTAACTTGATTGAAAATAAAAGTCAACCTCTTAGCTTCAAACAAAGGGTTTCAAATTTGGGTGTTTGGGAAAGTGGTTAAAACTAATTTTGGTTAATCATGTTGATCTATAATTCCTCAATAAACATATATATGTTATCATGTGATTCCCCATCCCTTTTTGTTTTAACATGGCTACAAATTCCACACCATGTTTGTTAATTTTTGCGAGTAAAAACTAATTTTTATTATCTGGTTTGAAAGTCCGAGTTCCAATAAGAGTAGTAAAAGCTCCCAGTTGCATTTTTTTGTGTGTGTAGGTTACAATGCATCGGTTGAAGAAAATAGATCTTCTTGCAGACGAATTTATATTTTTTTGAAAGAACTCATTTTGTTGAGACACTAAATGCCAGACCAGCCCATAATTAGTTAACAATTCCATGGTAAATGAATGTAAACATCGTTTGTGTTTTAAAAAGCAGATAATTATTTTGATTCTGAATATAAACATCGTTTTTCCTTTGATAGGTTCAAGGTACAGATCCATGTTATGGGTTGGATTCGGAGTGCCTCATTCTCATTATTTGACAGAGTATTTTGTGTCAACATCAGCTCTTGGATAAGATGTTTGATGAATTTGCAATCTTGGTTGGAAATGAAATATTTTAATTTACAAACCCAAGAGAGCTGGACTCTCAACAAATAACTGATTCAAGCATATGCATTTTGACATAAAAAAAATGCCATTGTAATGGAAAGTTTAACCCTTGGAGTTCATATGTAAGTTTTTCCAGAATGGCAGCAGTTGGCGCTTCTCAGGAAGTTGATGCTTCCGTTGGAAAAGGTTAAAGACTTTTCTACACTAAAAGGCATCTCCCTTGATAAGATAATGTTTATATCTCTAACAGAAACAGGTCAAATGGGTTTCGATTGGCCATTAAAGCTTTTCAATGTATAAAAATGTCCTGCATTTTGGTCAAAAAAGAATAGTGTTATTAACATATTATGGATTTAATCAAACATATTCAACAACTTGATGCAATACTTATTTTTAGATAACAGATAATTGTTTAATAAGTTTTGGGGTATACAAAAGTTTTCTATTTTTGGACTAAATTGAATTTTTTTTTTCAATAAAATACTGACTCCTTTATGAAAATACCAATTTAAAATTGTTTTTCAATTACAATCGTAGTTAATAGGAATAACAGATTACATTGTTATTACAATTACATTCCAAGACTTAATTATAACTGACTTTAATCCTTATATAAACCTAGCGCAGTTTTTATATTCCATCGATTTCCTTCATCATAAGCTCTCTGAAAAATCTTCATTAAACCAAAACAAATCATCAGGTTTTCTTTTTAATCTTTGTAAACCACAAATCATCAATTTTCTTTTAATCTTTGTAAACACATATTTATATTTATTCTGCTTCTTATTGATCATCCAGGTTTATCTTATACATCTTTGTACAAATGTTACCTTTATTCAGCTTTTTTCATCAACAAATTATATATTGCATTGATTGTCAGTTTAAGGGTGGACACAAAATCACTAAGTGGTCACGGCGTAAATTTCCGTTATTACACAGACCCAATGGCGACAGCGTACTCTGGGAACAAGCAGACGAGCAGCAAGGTCAGCCCTGAGATATCACAGAACGTGTCATCAACTCCAACACGTACTATCATATTCTGATCACATATATATTAACTTATTATGTGTCCCAATTCCCAACCTGTTACGATTTGTTTTAATATTTTTCCTTCTTTTAGGCTTGCTTTTAGAATGATATTGAAACTATTTTGTTTCTCTTAGTAGCATAGTTCGACAAGTTAATTAATGTTAAATTCCTACGTATAGGATATCAAAGATGTTGATGCTGCTTCAAAGGCCTTACCCCGTTAAAAACGGGTCTTGACAAGAAATCCCCTGTATCGATCTAATGTCACTACACGTTAAAAGAAATATCGTAAACATTGGTGGTGGAAGACTATGGGGTGTTTTCAAGAGGACTTAACAAAACTGCTTATTTGCCTATAGTGATTTGGTACACAAGATAAAGAAAGCAGGGTTAGTGATTTCTTTTTTACCAAAACTGTTTAGCATTGCATTTAATTGGCTAGATACGGTAAGACATGTTGGCCTAAACTACTTAATTAGTAGGCAATATATTATTCTAATACATACAAATTACATAATTGTGTTTTGTGTGAGTTACTGTTATGACTGATGTTGGTACAAGAACGATTTGCCTTTCTTTGTGTTAAAAAAAAAAAAAAAAAAAAAAAAATAAAAAAAAAAAAAAAATAATAAAAAAAAAACAAAAAAAAAAAAAAAAAAAAAAAAATAAAAAATAAAAAAAAAAAAAATTAAGAAAAAAAAAAAAAAAACGAGGGGAGCCTCCTCTTTATCGTTTTGATGTGCGCCGACTTATAGATTTTATTTTGATTGAAGAGTACATTTTATATTTTGAACTTAAAAATGCAGAAAACAAGGTTAGATAATATCCCACTTATTTTTGTCATATTAGATGGTCATACCAATGCAGGCTTTCACGGGGACTGCTAAAAACATCAATTTACTTAAACATGTGTATTACAGGGTATTGAAATTGGTGTAACCTTCTCTTCATCAGTTTGAGGACAAGCGATTGTTGCCTTTATACGTCACTACGCGATTGAATTTTGTGGTCAACAAGAGACAAAAATACATGTTGTAAAGGAGTACAAACTAACAGATACATCGCCTCTTATAAATTTGCCACCTGAAGTCGGATCAGCATGCACTCTTCCTCTGATCCAACAACACAGAAAAATCAGTACATTCCAGTGACCCCTGGTAAAAGACAACTTCAACCTCCCACAATGGCTACCATGGAAAAGGGAGTTACCATCCAAACAAGCGCTCAAGCCCCAGGGAAAAAGACTAAAGACAGTGGCACCTAAATGCAACTGTGTGATTAGCTGGTTTATGTATATATCTACTACTCAATTCCTTTTTTGAAACCGACTCATCAAAGTTGTTGACAACCACTTGGGATGCTTTTCTTAGATCCCCTTCGCCCCTCCCCACATTGCAAGAAAACTCAAGCTTTTGCTACATCACTATATATAAAAAACTTATGTAAAGCTAAACCTAACGTACGATATGTTTGTTATGCAATGAGCATGCCTAACATACGGTATTTGCCGTTAAAAACTCTTTGTCTAAGCTTTTTGTACTAGATTATTTTACATTAGTACTTTATTGGATTTGCTTTCTAATAATCAAGTTAAGACCATTTTAGGCAAAGCCTTGATATATTTGTGTGTAAAACAAGGGATCCTAAGAGTATTGGCTTATAAAGCCTAAAAGTATTGGTTCTTTTTTTTCGAACAATTTCAATTTCATTGTCTTGCCTCTTGCAAAAGTTATATTTTAAATTTAAAAAGTTGATAAATCTATAAACATTTTACATTAGTACTTTATTGTCTATAAAAACTTATAAAATTTAATAATAGGTAAACTAACAACAGTATCATGTTCATGGTAATCCAACAATCATTATTCCGACATAAAATTAAACTATTAGTTTACACAAATTATCGATGCAAAAACAAAACATATGATAACTGAACTTTGTTTATAAAGTTTTATGATTAAACAAAAATTAAATTATTTGTTGTTTCAATAGGTAAAAATACATTGTTAAAAATTAATTAAAAAAAATTCGTGCGTGCAGGGTTTTAATAACTAGCGATTCTTATAAATGGAATTGATGATTCTGAGTATAATTATCAACAAATATTTTAAGGTGTGCTTAGTTTTTATTTTTCCTTTTAAATTAACTTTTTCATTCAATTTATTAAACCTTATGTCATCCATTGTGACAAACATTTTAAAGGCTTGCTTATCATTCTTTATCCGCAGATGTTTAGTTGACCGGCCATAGAAGGTCATTTAAAAATTGACTAACGTTCAAACCCAACTTTTGGGTAATTAGTAGGGGTGAGCATGGTTCGTTTTTGTATTAAAAACGAAAACCAATCGAAAAATTTTGGTTTTTGATCTTTAGAAAACCATACCTATGCTCTCCTACCGCCCGTATTTGGTCCTATATTTAAACTATATTCTTTCTATTTTCCTTTTTTTTTTATAGTTATTACCTTGTAACAATATGACTTATCGAGCATATCATATCCAAATATCGTATTGTAATAACCATAAAACCCCACCTTCCATACTGCTATAAAGAAATAATCCCACCATCCACTCTATCTACGCTCGATCGCACCCAACACAAACAATAGATAATAAGAAACAAATGACCATATAAACCCTTAAAAAAATTATAAATGTGTTATAAAGAAATCCAATAACAAACGATAACACATCTCATAAAACATAAAAAACTCATAGGAAGGAGACTTCTTACGTGACATAATGACATGTACAAGAAATTTATGAAACCAAAAAGAGTAGGTTACACGACATTGATATAGGTTAAACTAGCGGAGGCATATCCACTAGTCCTTCAGCTTCCCAGATCAAAATTTATTTTTCGTAACTCAAAATGCTTTAATAGAACATTAAACGATCTATCCGCGTTACTCGGTTTTTTTCGGTGCGTTTTTAATGCTTTATAAACTACATAAACAGATTAACACATACAATAATATACTCTTTCGCCAGTTTGTTCCAAAATCCAGAAAAACCAGAACATCGGTTTTCCATTCACGGTTTCGATTTTTTAGGTTTCGGTTCTTCGGGTTTTTTCGGTTTAGGTTCGGTTTTATGCTCACCCCTTGTCAAGGCTGTTAAACCTCGCGGTGTTTAACGTAAGATCGTTCGATCTTAAATGTGTTCACCTAATTAAAATAGTGTAGGCTAGGTGTAGGAGCGCATCAGAGGTAGGTTCGTTAACTCGCGTAGATCGTTGGATCGAGTGTCGATTACGAGTTACATATTACCAAGTTACTAACAAAATTTTTTGGACTTAATACTTACTAGCCCATTACTTTTTTAAGCCCAAAAAAGAACAATACGAGTCCGTTGATCTCAGTAACAAGTATTGACATTTCATTCCTAGATTTTCTAATCAATAAACCTAATTATCTACTTTCCCCAAATTGAAAATTACATGAAACAAATTAGGGTTCTTCTTCTCATGTTCTAGTTACCTTAAGCAAAAAATTTCTTACAGGTAATTGTTGTTTTTTTTTTTTTTTTTTCATTGATTTAACTTTTTAACTATTACCTTAAGTTTTAATTCAGATAGCTTAATTGTAGTGATACTAGTGAAGTACTTTGTTTTGAGACTGTGTTTATTACGCATGTTATGTAATTTTATTCTGCTAAATCGTGAATGTGACGATTGAAACTTGACTTTTTGTGTTTTACTTTTACTTTGGTATTTTAAATTTGAACTTTGACATTTTCAAGAGGATATTATATAAATTTATATTTGATGATGAGTAGAAATAAAAATAGTTTGACTCGTTTATCCGTTGCTTACAGAACATGATAAATGGTAGGATCTTACGATTACGATCCGATCTTACGATTACGATCTTGACAAGACAATAACGATTCAGGTGGGATCGCGATATGACAGCCTTGCCCTAGTAATTAGGTCATTGGGGACAGAAAAGTATTGCATGATGTTGGATCTGTAAGGAAAGGTCTAGTTGACATCAATATGTATGAAATCACCTTTTTGGAGTTTCGTTGCTTTGGTTGTGTTTGGGCTGATAGTGGGCCAAGAAATACTGACCGGATGATATCAATTAGGCTTTACAGGAATACAAGTACTTTTAAAGTTAGATCATTTATATGGGTTTTTAATGCCTTGGCGTGCGACATGATTAATGTATGTTCGAGGGAGCATTTATCTGTCTTTTATTGGCTTATCAACTTGAGTTACTGGCTTTTTAAGTTTATAAACTGATATACTTCATAATAAGTCAACAAAGTAGAATTATGAGCTCAAATTTTCTAGAATTCGATAAAAATAGCTAATCCAAACACATATTAAATCAGGACTTGGTGGTGATGGTAAAGTGGTCTTTATAAAGAACAAGCATAGTTGCTCGCGCGTTGCTGCGGGGCAGTATTTTTTCTATCATAGATGTCGGTGTTTTTTTTAATTTGTATGGTAAGATTTCAAAGTTTTATAAGTGTGGTTTGCGTGTGCTAATTTTTTAAAGTTATGTGTTGTAGCAAAAAAAAAATTATTCCTTGTTATGAGCCTTTTGGATTTTATTTGTATGGGTCTATAGTTAAATTGTTTGTGTTTCTAGAAGATTATCAGGCGAAAGGTATATAAACATATAAAACGTTGTAGCGGAATGATGTTGGGCTTAGTTTTAAAAAAAAGAATTATGTTGGGCCAAGTAGCAGCACATGGACTGAGTGAAGTACGCTAATTTAAAAGTAATTTTTTTGTTCAATAAGGCCACAAGATTGGATCAACAACACTGGGCCAAAGTTAGCTCAATCATCTGGTACTGTAGCACCGTATTAAATCTGCCAAAACGGCAGCGTTTTAATCGAAACATTATATATCTATCTATATATATATATATACTATAAATTCTATATATGTATATTTATGAGGGTAGGTTACGTAAGTTAGTAGCTTAAATGTAAATTAAAATAGGAAGTAATCTTGATGTCGGATGTATCAAACCTTGATCTTCATTAAATCAAATTAAGTGAAATGGCCTAATTTGGTAAATATCAAGTTGATGGGCAATTTTTCTTGTCAATTAATCAATCCAAACCGGCGCGGCTATTAGCCGAGGCCTTTTTCTCTTACAATTCAGACCTCTCGAATTTTTATTTGATTGATCATACTATTCTTATAAAATTGATACTATTTTAATAAATAATAATGATACATAAGGTTATAAATTAATACTATTTTCAAGAGATCTTCAGGATCTTTGCTTCCGTTGTATGTTTTCACATGACTTGGCATTCGTGTTTTCGGGAAGTCGAAGTGACGGATTCGAGATGTGAACGGATCAGTCTCGGCGCATACCCAAGGTTGAGAGGTGATTATACATCTTCGACCACTGGACTTTTTTCTTCGCGATTTAGACTTCCAGTGCCCACCTTCACTATCTTCGCTCTTAGAGTGATTTTCCGTATACCTTGAGCTTTCCTGACGGCTATCGGAGTGCGCGGATGTACTCCGTCCTCTGCTTTTGAGTCTCTTGAACACGGTGCTTTCTCTCCTTTCCTTGCTCTTGTATTCATGTCGTGGCGATCTTGACCTTTCACGTCTCAACCTAGTGAAGACACTAGGATTGCGGCGCGGGCTGCTTTCGAGGGAGCGTCTTGTCCTTCTTGGCGATATTGTCTTAGACTAAATTCGCTGATTCATGCGCCCTATGCTCTTCTTCCAGGAATCGCACAAAGTCACAGCCTGGCTTTTTACTTCCTACAGCTTTTCTTTCTTCCTTTCTCATACTCATACTTATCTGCCATTAATTGGTAATTAGTTTCTCTTTAGTGCTTTTCGCAGAACTCTTCGAGATCTACAGCGGATGTAATTCTTACGCGAGTCTTTGGAGGGATTTGTTTGTTCTTCCGTCGTATTCCGCACATCAGACTTGGGATGGCTAAGGGTAGGTTGTTCGTGATTGCTCATGGTGAGTATTTTCAAGGAACACGCAGTTATATCGGTCCCACGGATGGCGCCAACTTGTTAGTACAAAAACCGTGTAGGGGGTGAAGAAGTAGAATTTGATGTTGATCTTGTACTAATCCAAGTAATGAGATGGTAATCTGCACAAATGAGAGTAAACCGTTAGCCTTATCGCGGGGCGGACCCCACGATTAAGCTCCGGCGTGAGAGTAAGTATACATGTTTGTCAGAGATTCAGAAGAGAATGTCAGAGTATGTGTATCTGTATTTATATTTGTCAAGACATAATGTACCTATTTGGGGTGTGAAATGACCCTATTTTAGGCAGCCTATTACTAGGGGTTTCCTAGTATTTCGCATGCATTGTTGTAGCAGAGTGGGTCCCTTGTCGGGCAAAGGTCCACGTGTAATCGTGTCTGCGGATACGAGTATTCTTCCGCGGTCAGTGTTTGTCCGCGGAGGTGCAACGGTGCGGCTTTGAAGATACTCACATGCGTCTCTGAAATATCCGGAGCGTGACCCTTGTCAGGCTTAGCAATCCAGTATTTCGTTGTATTGGGCCTGGGCCCATATGCGTATATTATGAACTAAGACCAGTAAGCTTGGTGCTATATACTATACGTCATCATAACTCATGCATGAGATTACGACAGTTATAATGTTGATACATCGAATACATAAACCATATCGATACGTACATTTGAATCTTTGATGAAAATATATATAATATTGATACAACATTGTTTAATTCTGAAGTCACACGATTTGTTTGGATTCTTCATTTTCCTTTGAAATATTAATAATACATTTATGTGTTAAACTTTACGATGATTTCACAAATTAAAAACATTCATACACGCACATAAGAACATGGTTTTGAAAGTTAGGACTAACAGATGGTTACAAAGTTGATAAATAGCATGATCATGAATATTTTTTTTTACAATTTATAACAATGACACATAATGAAAAAACTATGATACACAAGATATAATGTTCGTGCATAATTTACACCTAGGTATAACAATGATTCGCTGATACAGATTAACAACACTAATACTTCATATAGAGCTTTATACAAAGTCATTAAAGAAAACAAAAACCCGAAAGAATAATCCTACCATGGGTGTATATCAGTGAAAGAAAGAACCGCCAACGAAAGAGGCAACAAAAGAGACTTGGAGCGGGGGCGGAAGAAGCGGGTTTCCAAAATTAGGTGACGGCGTCGGCAAAAGCTGCTGAACGAGCCGACGGCATGTTGACGGTTACCAAATTTGCCATGGTTAGTCGGCTTTTGTCGATGACTTTGCAATGGTAATTTCCGGTAATTTTGTAGAGATAATGAGAGAATCATTGATGGCTTCGAATGATGGAGAAAGCGAGAATAGGACTATTTGTAACGAGAAAGCAGTATAGTTGAATATTAGGTTTATTGTCAAAGAGAGATTTATGGGAATGGCATGCATCATCTTGAACGAGAAAACCACCTACTTCTACATGGACGTCATTTTCGAATCAGAAAACTAAATATCATGAGTCGACAATTCTAAAAAACAATAGGGTGGGCACGTATAAACAACTCGACACTAGCGGCTATGGTTCTTAAAAGAAATACAGGGTGTCGGCGAGTATCAGGCCGAGGTAGGCGGCAATCTAACGGTGGATTGTGCCGATGTACATTGTTGTACGTACCTTCATTCGCCGTTAACGCGCAGATTGGGGCTTGTCATTTGCTATGGTATGGCAGTTTTGAAGTCACCTGGGACGTTTTGATTTTGCACGATAAAGAGGGAGTTATGATAGAATTTTATGGAGATAAAAGTGGGATACCAAATACCTATTATACCCTTTTCATCTTCTTACTAATTTAGATTTATTTAAAATATTTAATTTGCCATCTGTGTCGATAACACTTATATGGCTTCCTACACTATTTCATTTTAAGCACTATCCTATATGAACTTCAATTATATATATATATATATATATATACTATATAATATATATATATCTTTATATTATGTATTTTATATGATATATATATGCTCTATTATCTATATAGGCTCCATATGGTTGATCTCCATTGTTAAAGGTTTTTTTTTTTATATTTGAAGAAGATTGAAGAATCCTCTTCGTTTGAGCTCGCAAATATGATCATATTTTTTTTTGTTGGATTCACAGTAGGTACTAAAAATCATGGTCTTAATGGTGAATAACTCACGAATCTAATAAGATTCTAACAAAATTTGATTCACAAATCATTGTTAAATCGAAGTTATGTTAATGGTTCAGTATATTTGCTACAGAGATTCAATATTGCCTTCTATCTCAAATCGAGAGTTTTTTAAACATTGATTCATTTTTTTATTTACACATTTTGAATCATTAATCACATTAAAATGAGTTTTGCGTTTATAAAACTTGAATCAAAGATAAACATTATATCGTTTTTGAAAACCTTTTAATCTTTTCAAAATAAAAAATCTTCACTCGATCCCGGTATTCCATTTACTATTATATATATATATATGTATTTAATATATTATACTATTATATATATATCCCCCCCCCCCCCCCCCCCCCCCCCCCATTTATATTATATATATATATATATACATATAGAGAGAGAGAGGAATGTTAAAATAAAAAGACAAATATTCGTGAGAAGGATAAAAAAGATTTTTTTTTTAAAAAGTTCTCAAAAAATTCTAAAAAAATTCCATAAAATTAGGTATGTTGGTGCACAAAACTTTTGTAAAAGAAGTTTTTCTAATTTCGAGTTTTTATACGTTTTTTTAATGCACAAAAAAAATTAATGCACAAAATTTTCAACTTGTTATAGTTTGATGCGCAATAAAATTTTGATGCAAAAAATCAATAAAAGTTGGGTACAAAAACGAATTTTTGATTCACAAAAAAACGATTTAATGCACAAACGTTTTTTTCATAATTTTTTTTGGCAAAACTATCCCTTTT